>CM076582.1:256806872-256981056 GCA_034641835.2 Pinus albicaulis
AAAAGAGGTTTGATTTATTTACCATACCTATGGTTTATTTATATTTTATTTATTGATCATACTTTTATAAATATGGTATTTGGCCCACAGTATTTTGTTAAAGGAATGCGTTTCCGATGAAAACACAGTCTCCTTGAAGCCTCCATGTGCCTTTTAGCCTTTGAATATATCCCTTCTGCTGATTCCCCTTTCAAAAGCCTCTCTGCTATGAAGAAATACCCAAAGGCCCCCTTTTTCCCTCTTATTTCATTCCCCAAAGCCCTTGTTTTCTCCCCCCTTTATTCCCCCTTCTTTCCCCATTTATCCTCCAAATCCCCTCAAAGTCCCCTTAGAAATTCTACCCTTACCCTTTGTTAACCTTTCTCCCCTTTTCTTCCTCTATCGTTTCCCTTAAACCCCTTAAAATCCATTTGGATGGGTTAAAAACCCACTTTCCGACCATGTAATAGGGCTTAGCCCCTTTCCCGCCGGCCCCTTAACCACTTCCCCACATATGCCCGTCACCCAAGACCAAGCGCTTAAGTCCTGGGGCCAATCGCAATCGGAAGATCGGTGGGAGGCAAATTCCTTTGTAATACTCTAAAACCCCGATGCGATTGTTTTATTACGTTAAGTCCCGCGATCTGTTCCGCACCGTTGATCTGTTTCGATCGAACGACTGAGCGCTAATCGCAGGCCCCCTGCCCATCGCAATCGGAACATGTTAAGTCCGCCCCCCGATTGAAACCTTCCGATTTGATCACGGCCATCCATATGTTTCACGATCCAACGGTCCCGCGCTGATCGCACTGCCCCTCCGATGGTCTTCCCCACCGTTGATCTATCCCCGCGATCCAACGGCTGTCGCTCAATCGCAACCCCGGTCCGATCGCAATCACAACACTCGTTGCGCACCTCCCGATTGCGATGCTCCGATTTAATCCTGACCGCCCATTCTCTCACAGATCCGACGGTCATCGCAGCTTCCGATCATAAGCCTTCCCTGCTGTCTGCCGATTCAATCCTGACCGTTGATCCGTCCCGCAGATCAACGGCCAGCGCTCAATCGCAAGCCCATGCCCGATCGCAATCGCAAACCCCAGTTGTGCCGCCCCGATTGCGTTCCCCGATTGCATCGTAGCCGTTGATCTCCCCGCGATCCAACGGTCATCGCTCCATCGCACCTACCCCTCCGATTGTTGTCCCCACCGTTGATCTGTCAGTTGATCGGACGGTCAGCGCTCAATCGCATCCAGACCTCCGATCGTCAATCAGAGGTTCTTCTCTCCGTCCTCCGATTAAATCATAGCCGTCCATTCCTCCTGCAGATCGACGGCCAGCGCTTAATCGCTTCTCCCATCCGATCGCAATCGCAACACTCATTGTGCACCTCCCGATTGCGATGCTCCGATTTAATCCTGGCCGTCCGTCTGTTGCATGATCCAACGGCCATCGCTCTTCCTTTTTCCGCTGATCGCGAGTCCTCTCTCTGTCTTCCGATTCAATCTGGACCGTCCTTTTCTCCGCAGATCAACGGTCCAGCATTAATCGCAACTGCTTCCGCCTCCCCCCCGATTACATCTGGGCCGTTCATTCTTCTCCGAGCTAACGGTCAGGATATAATCGCCCTACGCCTCCGCTGGGTCCCACTCTTTCATTCGTCCCCGTCGCATTTCATGTGTCTTGTTTGTTTTTGTTAGTTCCATATATGGTTACACCGGATCAATCTCCGCCGTTGATCTTTGTCTCCGAGCCAGGATCCAACGGTCCGCGCTGCATGATCATACCAAACCCTGTTGTTCGCGCATTCCACCACTTCACCGCATTTTCATCATTCGTTTACATAATACCTTTTCTTTTGCCACCGCCACACCACCATTCAGCTCGCCCTGCGTCCGTTGCTCCGTCCACTGTTTCTTCACAGATTGGCCGTGTTGCAGAGTTTCTAGAGGAAAAGGACCGCCTCTGTTCAATGTACTGCCTTAATGGTTAGCGGCGCAGTCAAGATCAAATCCAATGAGCCAGTACCATCAGGAAAGTCAAGGAATGGGGCTGTCAGGACTTACATTAAATGAGAGCGGAGTTCAAATGCCAAAATCTTGCTGGCGCCATTAAAAGCTCGAGCTAACCCGACAGAGGCAGTCATGAAGCAGCAAGGATTTTCAGTACAGGGTAGAGGGATTAGTGCGCGTCAACAAAGATATTAAGCCCTGAAACAGAGGTTTAAAGAAGCAAAGCATCATTTTAAAAGACCCCGAGGATCGATTCTAGAGATCCTGAACATCAATAAGAGGTAATATCAAGGTTTCTTATCAGCAGAATGTCTTTCCATAAAGGACAGGTCTTCCATACAGTATTTATTATGCGCCGTGTCCCTGAAGGAGTTCTCCATCCCAGCTATAGTTCAGAGCAATCTAACATCCATGAGGCAGACCTCCCAGCAAGTTATTTCATTTTGTTCAAATCACCTGAAGTACTACAGCCCAAAGGTCAAATCGTATCCGGAGCAGATTTTTCTTTCACGAGAGAGGTGACAATGATTAAATATACAGTGTATCAAGCAGAATGGGCCTCGGCCCTGCATTCATTGTGGTGTTTAATTGTAAAATTTAAAACTCACCTACCTCCTCAGCCGGTCCTCTGTGTCTCTTCTGCTATAAAGCACAGAGGGATATCATTGTAATGGTTGTTGATGCATTATTAGTGAATTGCAAGCCTTTTTGTCCCGAGCCAAGTTAGTAGTGGTATGATAGGCTGAGGAATAGGATGTATTCAGGCTGAATGTAAAAGCTTTGGGCAGTGATGTACCTGATTGGTGTTGTGTTTAACATGATAAGCAGTTTTCATTGGATCCTGATCTACAACAGTTGGTGATGTTCTTCTTATCTCTGTGTTTATTTCCATTTCATTTCATGTTCTTCTGACTGACATCTGAATGCATGATATAAGATTTACCCTTGTTAGGTACCTTATATCCCAGCTCTATCAGTCTTTAATGTTTTCTGCTCATTGTGTGTCTGAATATTGTTTTTAATTAACTAAACCAGTGTAGTGGATGATTATTGCCTGCTCTCTGATGTGCAAGTTAATAGAATCAGTGTTCGGATGTCTTTGTTAAGATTTAATTGAAGAGTTTAGGAACATTGGGAGGTGTAAAGCCTGTCGCTGCCTCTTCATAACCTGCCCTTCCAATACAAACCTTTTCAAGACCCCTGGTGTTGCCTATGGTTTTGTCCAAGCAGGCCTGGAGTTAAATGACCTCTGGCCTGATCTATAGACGGAATCAGACAGTTTTCCATCCTTCATTCTCATCCCTTAGTGTTCCATCCCACCAATCAGTCTTTGAGATCCAAATTGCTCTAGATGACTAGCCCGATTGAAGCTTACACATTGAACATAAGTAAATCCTTTCTTGACTCCATTGCCCAATGGCCTTGATGTTCCCTGAGTTATCTATCTTTGTCTAGCTTCCTTCTTTACCCATCCTTGTCTTATGATGAAACCTTCCTTCCCGATTCTCAACAACCAAACTCAAACAATCAAACAAACGACCTTGAGCCTATAACTAGCCTAAAATCATAATTGAGAACCTTACAAACATATATCCTTTGATAATCATAGAGAGATCCCTCTCTGGACCTAGGAGGGCTAGATCCTAAGGTCTGAAAGTGGTTCTATGTTGTCTCATCTTTTGGTCTCTGTCAACCTGGCCAAAACATGGGAACCCCAACATAATGGCGACTCCACTGGGGAATTCTGAGTGCTTTCATTTCAAACATCCTTAGAAGCTTAGAGCTCTGGCTAGGTTGACAGTAAGTCACACTTTTCTTGAATCAACCTCCATTATTGAATATCCACCACACTCTTAGACAGAGCCTGGATAGGGCCAGGTAGCCTCCAGATCTCATCCTCTATTCAGGGGTGACATATTTGGTAAATGCCCTCCCAGTCAATCTCTGGTTGGAGCTTGTTGCTTTAGAGGAGATTCCTGAAAGGTGATAGCGCCTGAGCACTGTGGTGGACAGTGTACCCTAGAATCATCCTAAACCCTCCACCTGGCGACTCCATTGTTCCTAAACGTTAAAGACTCCACTGGTGATCAGTAGGCCTGCTGATTATTTCGGTTTCACATCAGACTTCACTGGGAGACCAGTCCCAAGCATAATGAAAACTCCACTGGGAGACCAGTTCCCAAGACAATATTAACCGCAGTAGAAATAACAAGTAGGGTTAAGCTGCTTGGCTTATAAACAACACTCTGGCTTACAGAACCATTCATACAAGAGATTTCCCTGATCCAAACCCACCTGAAACAGTTGATAATCCTGAGAGAATCCTTAAAAGAACACCTGTGAGTAGGAGATCAACTATTTCCGGCAACATTCATAGAGCCAATTCCGCACCAGAAGATCTTGCAGCTCTATTAGACCCTTTCTTCGACCTAGGCCTCCAAAACAGATTACCTAGAACTAGGTCTTTCAGTGTTTCTGACCAGCCAGACACTAGGGATAGCGAAACCCCTCCTTCCACACCACCTGATCTCCACTTTCTCCAAAACTTGGGGCTTTCTAACCCTAGATCGGCTCAACAGACTTCTGCTGGCCCTACCATCCCTGTCATACAACTACCAACTGCTCAAGCCAACCCTATACCTCAGCAGAACATCATCATGGCAGCCTGGTATGCACCTCTAGTTTTGCCTCAGCCTCTACTGCCCTTACCAAATGATTATCAGTCAAAAATCCCACACTTCCCTGCTAAAGAGCCTACAACATCGCAACAACATGTAGATAAAATGGAGGACTCTTTTGACTATATGGAAATTGATGATGAAACAATCAAAATGAGAATTTTTGCGCAGAGCCTGGGGGGAGAGGTTAAAAAGTGGTTCAAAAACCTACCTGCTGGTAGTATCCAAGATCTCCCTGCTTTATACCAGACTTTCATCAACAAATGGGAAACTAGAGCAAACCCTCGCCAGCTCCTAGCAGAATACATGTCCCTTAAGAGGAACGTGGGGGAAAGCGTTCATGATTACACCACTAGATTCAACAGTATTTACAATGCCCTTCCTCCACACATGAAACCTCCGCAAGGTATGGACCTGGCCAAATATCCTGATGGATTTGATGCTGACATGGCCTATGAGCTTAGAGATAAAGAATATACCACGTTGGAGGATATGCAGAAAGGGGCAGTAAACATAGAGGAAAATTTGATTGAAAAAAGGGCCAAACTAAGAGCTGAGAAGAGAGTAACATACAAGGATGACACTATAGCCTCCACTTCAGATCCTAATATTGACAGATTGTCTAAGAATCTGGATAAGCTATGCCAAGTGGTCGAAAAGATGGCTATCACTCAGAACAAGAACCAAAATCAAAACCAAAACCAAAACTTTAGAAGAAACAACAACACCCCCAACAGACAGAAAGAGTCAGATCAGCAAGTCATTCCCCCTTTCCAAAACTTTCTTGATGAGGATGAGGGAATCATAGAAGAGTCTGAAGGGAATGTGATAAACATGTTCAAAACAGAAGATTCGATCCTAAACTGTGATTCAGAAGAGGACCAACCCTCAACCTCTTATGGGGAGGAGGAATGGTTTGAATCTGAGGATTATAGGTTGGGATTCAAAAATGCCATGTTACAGGTCAGAGAACAATATGAGCTCAGGAGTAAAAAGAACCAACACACTTCCAAACCTAAAACTCCTGAGGTAACCATCAAAAAGAGGCCTGAAAAATCTTCTAAAGTAGCTGCTGTGAACAACAACTCAACGGCCAAGAGTTCTGAGAGTAACAAAGAAAAGGACAACCAAAACAATGAAAAACAAAGTCAACCAACCAATAGCACTAGCACCTCAGTTAGTGCTCCTGATAAAACTGTGTCTACACATGTACATAATGAGAAGACACAAACCGATCCAGCTACTAAGGTGGTTGCAAATAAAACAAAGTTGAATACTTCCAAGAGTCAATCCACTTTCAGTTTAGAAATTGAGATTGCAAAAATCAAAATCTCTGTACCATTATCTGAGCTGGCCTCTCAGGATGTATATAAGGGCCAGATTTTGAAAGCATTAAATCTGAGTATAAATAATGACACTGTAAATTTGAGCGATGATCAGCCTGCCCTCTTATTCGGTCCCAAGATTGAGGGGAAATTTCAGGAAGGGGTAGTTCCACCTTTTTATATTAGTCTTAACATTCATGACAAGATCCTCCATAATGCCATGCATGACTCCAGTGCATCACACAATCTAATGCCTAAAGTAGTCATGGAAAAGCTAGGCCTAGAAATTACCAGACCTTACAAAGACTTATACTCTTTTGACTCTAGTAGAGTAAAATGTCTTGGCCTGATCAAAGACTTATGCGTGAGCCTAACTCAGATTCCTGCGAAATGTATGGTCATGGATGTAGTGGTGGTAGACGTGCCACCTAAGTATGGCATGTTATTATCTAGATCATGGGGAGCCAAGCTGCAAGGCACCATGCAGATGGATGGTTCATATGCCACTATCCCTATATTTGGCCAATCAAGAAGACTGTATAGAGAGTTCCAAATGAAATTCCTAGTCAGTAGCCCCGAGAAACCTGAAAATTCACCATTATACTCTGTGCATACCGATCTTGACTCCTTCATTTTTTGTAATGATGAATCCTTAGAAGAGCCAGAGTCCCAGAATAGGCATACAAATGAGAACACCGAGCCTATGGACCTCCACATAATGGCCACTCTGGAAGAATATGATCAGGAAAACCATGGGCAACACACTGAAAACGAAGAGGAAATCAGCAATGAAGCCTGTAGGATCTGTGGTGGACCTCTCACTCCAAGTGAAACAGAAACAGAACAAGAACAGCCAGCTAACCACCTTCCTGACATCCATGGCCTCTATGAACAACAAGATAGTTTACAACCTAGTACAGACCTCCCAACTCAACCTAATGGCGAACCCAGCTGTAAGGGAGAAAGTGAAGTGGAAGTAAACAAAGAACCCTTGTGGGAAATGAACTTTGATGGGTCCTGTACTAGACAAAGCGCTGGAGCAGGAGTGTGGCTGCGTAACACTGAAAATGACCACGCGGAGAGCCACGCTGTCAATCTGCATTTCAAATGCACGAATAACATTGCAGAATATGAGGCTCTAATCTTGGGCTTAAATCTGTTGAAAAAATTAGGAGCCCGTAGGATAGTCATGAGAGGAGACTCTGAGTTAGTAATCAAACAGATGAATGGTGAGTATTCGGAAAAACACCCCAGGCTTAGGGCATATAGGAATAATACTCTAGATTTTCTGAAAACGTTCGTTGAATATGATTTAGTATCCATTCCTAGGAGTCAAAACGCTATTGCAAATGGACTAGCCTACCTAGCTAGCTCTTATCCTAAGGCCCCAGTTGACCAAAAAATCATCATTCAGACTAAATTCAGGCCTGCAGTGCCAGACAATAAAAAATACTAGCAGGTCTTTGAAGGAGACAAACAGATTGAAGATTTCCTGATGGGCAGAAATGAGTTTGAATTTTCCTATTCAGACTCAAAATATGATGACAGCTGCCCAAGTGAGGATTCCCCAGATGAACTAGAAACGCCTTGTAGTATAGAAATAAACTCTTTTTCTGAAGAAACTGGAGATTCAGCCATAAAACGTGAAAACGCAGATAGAGAAGAAATGGAGGTGCTGCAGGCCAAAGACAAGAACATACCAAGAGGCTTAGCACCCTTAGAGGATCTCTTTGATTTTGATGATGTTGCAAAGAAGCCCACAATAGAACATGCAGAATCAGATGTAGAAGAATGCAACATAGGTACTGAAGACAAACCCAAAATGATAAAACTGGCTAAGTCTATACCTGCAGACATGAAGAAAAGATACATTGACTTGTTTAAGGAATTCATTGATGTGTTTGCATGGAGCTATGAAGACTTAAAGGCCTATGACACCAACATTATACAACATAAGATACCACTAAAGGGAAATCAGAAGCCTTTCAGACAAAAACTGCGAAAAATTAATCCAAAACAATTGCCTGCAGTAGAAAAGGAAATTAAGATGTATGATGCAGGCATTATTGTCCCTGTAAGGTTTTCTGATTGGGTGTCAAACTTAGTGGTTTTAAGGAAGAAAACAGGGGAGATTAGACTGTGAATAGACTTCAGAAACCTCAATAGAGCCTCCCTGAAAGATAACTACCCCTTGCCTAGAATGGAGCATATCCTATAAAAGGTAGTGGGCTCTAAAAGAATCTCCCTGCTTGATGGTTTTTCAGGATACAACCAGGTTCTGGTACTCCCAGAAGATCAACTCAAAACAGCGTTTACCACTCCATGGGGCACCTTCATGTATGTGAAAATGCCTTTTGGATTCATGAATGCTGGAGCTACCTTCCAGAGAGCAATGGATATTACTTTCTCAGATGAGATTGGACACTTTATAGTTATCTACTTGGATGACTTAACTGTCTTTTCTAAAATAGAAGAAGAACACTTAAAACATCTGAGGAAATTTTTTGAAAAATGTAGAAGGTACGGTCTGTCCCTAAATCCTAAGAAGACTGTTTTTGGGCTGCAAGAAGGTAAGCTTCTTGGCCACATTATATCTGAGAAAGGGATTAGGATAGACCCCCAGCGAGTTGAGGGAATACTTCAAATTACGCACCCAAGAAACATCAAGGAGCTACAGTCCTTCATTGGGAAGATCAATTTTCTTAGAAGATTTATCCCCAACCTTGCTGAGCATCTTAGGAAAATGACTGAAATGCTGAAGAAAGATGCTGGAATTAAGTGGACTGTCGAAGCCAAGAAATATTTTGAGTCAGTAAAGCTTGCACTCACCCAGGCCCCTGTCCTTATTAGCCCTAACTTCTCAAAATATTTTCTGATCTTTTCATTTGCCTCCCCACACACCATAGCAGTAGTTTTGCTGCAGAAAAATGCGGAAGGTAAGGAACAGCCTATTGCCTTCTTCAGTAAAGCCCTGAGAGATGCACCCTTAAAGTACAACATCATGGAAAAGCAGGCCTATGCCATGATTAAGGCCTTGAAATATTTTAGGGTGTACATTCTGCATTCTCACACCATTGCCTATGTGCCAAATATAGTGGTCAAAGATATCTTGTCCCAAGACCCAGATGGGAAAATGGGCAAATGGATTGCTGCAATTTTAGAATATAACATTGAGATCAAACCCACCAAGCTTATCAAAGGTCAGGGCCTGGCCCAATTGATGGCTGAATCTAATCTACATGCCCTTGATAATAACATGATGAATACCCTGGATGAGCAGGAAGAATTGCCCCATCCAACTGTGGAGGAGCAGTTTCAGAACTCTCCTTGGTATGCTGATATCCTTTACGTGCTCACACACCTCAATGCCCCCCCAGAACTGTCCAAAACAAAGGCCAGATTCATAAAACTCAAAGCTAGAAATTACTGCATTATGAATGAGAGTTTATATTGGAAAAATCCAAATGGCCTTTTACTGAAATGCTTGTCTGAAATTGAAGCCGAAAGAATCAAACAAGAATTCCATGCTGGGGAGTGTGGAGGCCACCTGAGTTGGAAGGCCACTGCAAATAAGATACTCAGGGCTGGGTACTATTGGCCTACACTCTTTAGTGATGTCCATAAAATGATCCTTGCCTGCCACAAATGCCAAATCTTTGAGGGCAAAAGAAAGCTCCTTCCCCTCCCCCTGCAACCTATCACCATAGAAGGACCCTTCATGCAATGGGGCTTAGACTTCATTGGAGAAATCCACCCCTCTTCTTCTGGGCAACACAAATGGATCCTGACTGCTACTGATTACTTCACTAAGTGGATTGAAGCCATACCCACTAGGAATTTCACTAATTCAGTCATCATTAGGTTCCTAGAGGACTTTATCTTATCTCGGTTTGGCTGCCCAAGGAAAATAATCACTGACAATGCTGCTGCTTTCGGGTCCAAAAGAATGACTGATTTCTGTCACAGGTACGGAATTGCACTTGGGCATTCAACTGCCTATTACCCCCAGGGTAATGGCCTAGCTGAATCATCAAATAAAATCCTGGTTACAATCATTATGAAGCTGCTGGAAGAGAACAAAAGGTCTTGGCATAAAAAGTTGATACATGCCCTATGGGCAGACAGGCTCACTACAAAGAAATCTATTGGCACATCACCCTTCCAGTTGGTTTATGGGACAGAAGCAGTTTTTCCTACTAGCCTTGGGATACCAGTGGTAAAGCTGATTCAAGAAATCCAATCAGAAGAAGACAGCATGATAAGGAGAATTAATGAATCAATCCATTTGCAGCAAACAAGAGAGCAAGTTTATGACAGAGCTGTCAGAGTACAGGAAAGAATGAAGAGACAGTTTGACAAAAGAACCAAAGCAACAAATTTCAAGGTTGGGGACAAAGTTCTGAGATGGGATTCAAGAAGAGAGGATAAAGGCAAACATGGCAAATTCGACAGCTTGTGGCAAGGTCCATTCATCATTCAAGCCACCGTGGGTCCTAATGCATTCTTCTTACAAGAACTTGATGGTACAGAGCTGTTTGGGGGTCCTGTCAATGCCAGGATGCTCAAACACTATTTCTGCTAATTTTCCATTTCCATTTTCACCTCCATTGTATATACCATTGCAAATTTTCATTTTCAGCAAAAAGGAGAAGAAAATGTCCAAAAAAAAAACAGAATGAGAAGAGAGGTTCAGAGATGCTCAAAACATGAACCTCTGAGGCAAAAGGATTGGCTCTAATAAACTCAAAATCTGAGCCAAAGGGAAGAAGAATAGCTGGTCCTTACAAGCTCAAAATCTGGATCAGCAAAGAAAGAACATCCAGCTCTAATACGCCCAAAACCAGAGCTGGAACAAAGGAAAGAAGTGACTCAAATATGCTCAAAACCTGAGTCACAAGAGAGAAAGAAGGATGTGTCACAGTTGCAGAATTCCATGCCTTTTCAGTTTTGTTTTCTTCAAGTTTCTGCCCAGCAAGTCAGACAGTCTAATCCTGGCTTGGCTGTGTTTAAATTCCCTGTCTTAGAATGTAGGTGAAGAAACCTGTTGGACAGTTTAATCCCAATGGGTGGTAGTTTAGGTAGAGAATCATATGAGGCCAACAGTCTAATCTGGCCTCATGGAGCAATAAGGGTAGAATTAGAATAGGTTTGTTTTTGTTTTGCAAAATAAAATGTGAAGGCTCTGCTAGTTCAGATGCACCCAAGGGAAAATTGTTAGAACTCTAGTTTGGGTAGGTAGATTGGTTGGGAAAGTGTTTCTACTGATTTGTGTATCTAATATATTGTGGCAGCTAATCTAAAGAAAGAAGAAAAGATGGCTTATAGCAGCAGGCATCTGGCCTACACCAAGAGATCAATTCCTGAATTCTTGACTCCTTCAAGAAGAAGCCATCCCCATGTGGAGCCATTGTTAGCCCCCCTATGAAATTTTTGACAAGCAAATAGGGGGCTAAATCATTGTTGAGTCTTCAAGGAATGCCTTTCCCCTGAAAACACTGTCTCCTTGAAGCCTCTTTGTGTCTTTTATCCTTGACAAGATTCTCCATTGATCTTCCCCTTATAGAGCTCTGCTGAAGAAACGCCTCAAAGGCCCCCCTTTTTCCTCTATTTCCCCTCATTTAAGCCTCTTTTATCCCCCCTCGTCTCTCTTCTTCTATTTCCCTTCTCCCCTTCAAATCCCAAAATCCCCTTTGAACTTCTTCCCCTACCCTTGGTTTTCCCTTTTTCCCCTTTTCTTCCTCTATCATTCCCCTTCCCCAGCCCTAAAATCCATTAAAATGGGCTAAAAAACCCACTTTCCAACCATGTTATAGGGCTTAGCCCCTTTCCGCCAGTCCCTTAACCACTTCCCCACGTGACCCTTCCCCAAAGCCAAGTGCTTAAGCCTTGGGGGCCAATCGCAATCGGAGCGCCGGGCGGGTGCATTTCCTTTGTTACAGCCGAAAACCCCCGATGCGTTTGTTTTAAACATATAAGTCCCGCGACGAGTTTCGGGCTGTTGATCTACCCTGAAGATCCAACGGCAGGCCGCCAATCGCAACCCCTCTCCGATCGCAATCGCAGGTCTCAACAATGCCACCCCGATTGCGGTCCTCCGATCCACTTCTCCACCGTTGATCTGTCCCGCCGATCCAACGGCTATCGCGCAATCGCTTCATCTCCTTCGCACCTCCCATTTCTCCCTCCGATTTCATCCCCGCCGTTGATCTGGACCCAAGATCAATGGTCCTCCGCTAATCGCACCCCCGCCCGATCGCTGATCGCAAGTCCTTCCTCCCATCTCCCGATTGAATCACAGCCGTCCATCCTTCCCGCGATCCGACGGCTAGCGCTCAATCGCAATGCCCCTCCCGATCGCAATCGCATCCCCTTCTCTCTCCTCCGATTCAATCATGCCCGTTCCATTCCTCGGCGACGGACGCCACGAACGATTCCCCTGATCGCCGATCGCAAGTTCTTCTCTCTCGTTCGGACACTCCGTCCGTTTCTCCCTGACAATCTGGCGCCGTCACCGCCGGTTCCTTCCCTCCATCTCCCGATCTAACTCGTCCGTCCGTTCGACCCGTGGATTCACTATGATGCAGGAGCATCAAGGGTGTTTTTTTATTTTGTAAATATGTTAAAAGGGGGTGTGATGATTTTTAATATTTTATTAATTAATTTGAATAAAATAGGAGAAGGTGAGGATTTTTGTAAATATCTTTTATTAATAAAAGGATATGAGGGAATTTAATTAGTTGAAGGATTTTAGGGATAAAGACCTATCCTTTAGGGATGTTGAGAGATTTAGGGGTTTGTTGAGGAATTGAAGGGATTGAGCATTTAATTTAATGATTTTTTAAATTGTATAAATAGGAGGGCTTTTTGAGAGAAAAAGACATTGAGAATAGTGAGAAGAGTAGACAGCTGGTTTGGAACAATCAAGGCTGTAAGCCTTTGGTAAATTTGTAAGGGACAAATGTTGAATATCTGGCCATGTACAAAGGGTTTTGAAATTGATTTGAATTTGTTTATACAATAAGGAATTGTTCTGAAATTTTGTGTGAGTTTTATATTTCTGGTCAAATTGGTATGGGTCGGAGTCTAAACCCCAACCTCCATTCATTTGACAAATTTTATATTAAATCTCCGCTTTACAAGTTAAGAATCGACATTAGCCGCATTATAGTTCTTGTCCTGGTGATCTGGGCGCATGTCGATTTATAAGGGCGTTTCAGAAATCATGTTCATAGAATTCAACGAAAAATTACATTTGGGGAAAAACGGTTAAATTGAGTTTGGTTTCAATTGCAAAATTAAATACACATTGTATGAAATAGGGCGCAAGGTTTCTGCAGAGTTCTGTGATTGGACATTGTCAATAGAAACAATGATCGATTGAAATTCTGAGTTAAAGAAATTGTGAATTCGATTTGTAATGCATATATTTTAATAGCCAAACTGAAATTGAATCAGAAACCAGAGTGGACATGCGTTGGCAAACGTATTAGTACGTGACTGGGTACAACGTTGAATTAATGATGAAGGCGTTAAGCACTGGAGATTCGTTGTTCAATTCAGGAATGCGTTAATGTTGAATGAGATTGCCGGATCGATTCTCATTTCTGTTATGAAATGACGGAGTGCTATTCTCATGGTATTCTGTCTGCAAAGTAAGTATTAATTTGTGAATGAATTGCAGGGATTATGTAGCCCAGGACTGCGTTTTGTAAGTTGCAGATGAGAATCAATTTGGATAGCGCTAGAAGTGATCAGTGGATCGAAGTCTGCAATGATCGAGTGGAGTTGGGTCTTACTGCTGGGTCAGTCGATTTGAATATCGATTTGTTTTGCATAAATGATTGATACAAATCTTGAGTGTTGCTGTGGTGATCGATTGTTATTGCCAGAAATTTCTAAATTCCAGATCTATTTATATGTGTGTTAAATGTTTTGACATTGACTTTGTATGAAAGCGCTGAGGATTTAATAATAGTGTGATGATATGTCAAAAGCGTAGTACAGCAAATGAAAGTAAAGGCAAAACGATGGTTACAAATCAGTAGCACGGCAATTGGTAACCACTGCAGATAAATTAACGCAGGTAAACAGAGTTTTGTATTAAAAATTGAAGTGAGACTGCTGGTACACTGAAAGGGAAGAGGGCGCACATATATTTGATGCTTTGATTGGTTGAAATAGGTAATTTTGTGCATGCAAATGATATTGGTGTTGTTTGTTATGTCCACCTGAGGTTGAAAAGCATAAGTTCATTCTTTTGATTGAACTCAGTTATAAGCTATATTGGAACATTGGTGTTAAATGGAATTGATGAGAGGAGATTTAACATGGAGATTTAAATGGTAGCAGGGCGCATCTTTTTCTTTGAGTTTTGATTTTAAACTCTCGCATTATAAAAATAAATGTATTGCTAAAGGGAATAGAGGGTGATGCATTTGTATAGAGAATTGAAAAACTTTGTTGTCTTGGAATTGTTTTAGATGGAAAGTATTTGAGTTTATGAATTGAGTTTGATTCCAAGCATGGGTTTTGTTAAATCATGAGATTACAACATTATGAAACAAGCTTCCGCAAATTTAAGTGGGAATTTGCCATGTATTGATTTTGGAATTGAGTAAAAGTTTGGGGCGCATGTCAAACAAGAATGGTTGATGGAGGATCCTGGTTAATGCAGGCTCCAGGCTTGCGTCAATTTTGGTATCAGAGCTTGGCTCTCATGAATTGGAAAAATGTTTATTTTCTAATGAGGACAAGAAGGTTTGTTGAATCAAGTAGCTTTGAATGTGTGGTTTCAAGATGTCGATTCTAATTAAAACCAAAGAGTACAACAAGGAATGAAGAATCATGTATTGTGTTGTTGAATTTTGATTTGAGTTTTACTGACAAGAAATGGAATGAGAATTGATGATTGCAGCAAAGAAGAAACTCAGCAAATAAGGAATTGTTGCTGACAGCTAAAGTTTGCCAGATCAAGCCAGAAGATTGTAAGAGAGAATCAGATTTTAAAATCTGATTGACAGTGGTTGAATATCGAGAAGATTTGCTGAAATAGATTTGCAGGAGTGGTGAGATTCTGAAGGTAATTGAAGTGCAGGAGAATGGAAGGACAAGATCAGATGAGATCTTGTAGGTAAGATGATATGTTTTTGAAGAATAGAGTATTGTAGTCTTTGCATTGAAATATTATTGCAACTCCCAAAAGGCAATTGCTAACAGATAAAGGAAGCTGGTGAAAGTTTCTAGGTGAAAACATAGAGGTGGCAGAACCTTGAGGAAATCCAATAAGAGATTGGATAAGGAAGACAGTTGTGAACAGGCAGATGAGTTGAAGCCAGGAAGAGCAAAGAGAAGTGCTCAAAGGAGGTTCCAGAGATAGAGAACCAATTGCTTGCCAAAAGACTGAGTGAGGAGAGCTTGGTGAGGTAAGTGGCGGCAGGACAGGACTTGCTGCTGAAGAGGCTTTAGTGCAACTCATAGTAAAGTGAGTGAGGAACTCATAGAGATGGGAAGGATGATGACTAGTGACAATCGTAACAGAGGTTCTGAAATAAACCACAGCAGAGGACAAAAGGAGAAGGATGCCAAGGCAATTGGCATACAGAGATAGTTAAGCAAAGAGGAATATGAGAGGGAGAAGGCTGAGATAGCAGTTCAGCTTGAGGTGTTAATGGAGATGTTGCAAAGAAATGAGGAAGACCAGAAGCATGGTTATGTCATGAGAAAGAAGTTGAGGTGGCAGAGGCTACAAGAGAAGTGGAATCATCAGGTAAATATGCAGTTGATAAAGGAACTAAGGGAACTTGAACAGGTTATGGATGCCAGACAGAGGATAGAGAAGCTCGAAACAGTTGAGCTACAGCAAAAGGAAGATGCTGAAGAAGATGTTGAAGTTTCGATATGTTACCCAGAGAGTGGACCATTACTTTTTGAAAGTGATGAAGAGCTAGAGGAGTTGAATCATATGAATGATTCGAGGCAGCCCGAAGACTTGATGACTGAAGCATCAAATAAGACCGTAAGGTCTTGTGATTTTAAAACTAATGATTTGTGTGTGATTGCAGGTTTGGAAGAAGAGAAAGAACATCTACTGAAGGATGTTAAGGAAGATTTAGCAGAAGAAAGACCATGTGAGGAAATGGAAGATCGTGTAAAATTTCCAAAGTCCACTCCAAGTAAAATCATTGAGTTATATAGAGAATTAGACTTTCAAAGGAGGAAATTGGAAGAACAGAGGATGAATGTCCAGGATAGATTGCTGATGAAGGATGACAAAGCAGTTGTCATAAATGATAATCAAGAAGAAATTGCAGATGAAATTGCAGGTGACGAGCAAAGGAATGTTGCAGAGGGAAAGGAAGTTTGGGAGGCCGCAACATCCATAGTGACAGCAAGAGCAACATGTTTTATTGAAGATGTTGGAAACAATCAGCGGACAGAGGACATATTGGACAAAGAAATTGAGTTGATAAGGAGGTTAATGATAAAAACATCCCAAAGAAAGACAGCCGAAAGAAAGAAAATGAGCGACAACAAGAGAATGACAGCGGAAGATTGCAAGAGCAGAGCAAGTGGAGCATTACAACACAAAATATGGAAACCTGGAAGACAACAGCAGATGACAACAGTAATAAAGCAATCGACAAGCACGGAGAGATTACAAAATAAAATTTGGGATCCAGGAGGAAATATCCAGACTTATGACCAGGTGGTCATGAATTTTCTTACATGGGGAGTCTGATGCAGGAGCATCAAGACCCTTTTTCTCCATTTGTAAATATGGGGTGTGATAATATTAATTTGTAAATATGGGGTGTGATGATTTTTAATATTTTATTAATTAATTTGAATAAAATAGGAGAAGGTGAGAATTTTTGTAAATATCTTTTTATTAATAAAATGATATGAGGGAATTTAATTAGTTGAAGGATTTTAGGGATAAAGATCTATCCTTTAGGGATGTTGAGAGATTTAGGGGTTTGTTGAGGAATTGAAGGGATTGAGCATTTAATTAAATGATTTTTAAAATTGTATAAATAGGAATGGGTTTTGAGAGAAAAGGACATTGAGAATAGTGAGAAGAGTAGAGAGCTGGTTTGAAACAACCAAGGCTGTAAGCCTTTGGTAAATTTGTAAGGGCCAAATGTTGAATATCTGGCCATGTACAAAGGGTTTTGAAATTGATTTGAATTTGTTTATACAATAAGGAATTGTTCTGAAATTTTGTGTGAGTTTTATATTTCTGGTTGAATTGGTATAATGAGTTAGAGTCTTAAACTCAGTCATTTGACAAATTTTATAGACAATCTCTGCACATAAGTTAAGAATCGACATTAGCCAACATTATAGTTCTTATTTGAAATGATGAATCTGTATGTCGATTTATAAGACCGCATTGTGAAATCATGTTCATAGAATTGAACGAAAATTACATTTGGGGAAAAACTGTTAAATTGAGATTGGTTTCAATTGAAAAATTAAATACACATTGTATGAAATAGGGCGCAAGGTTTCTGCAGAGTTCTGTGACTGGACATTGTCAATAGAAACAATGATCGATTGAAATTCTGAGTTAAAGAAATTGTGAAGTCGATTTGTAATGCAGATATTTTAATAGCCAAACTGCAATTGAATCAAAAACCAGAGTGGACATGCGTTGGCAAACGTATTAGTACATGACTGGGTACAGCGTTGAATTAATGATGAAGGCGTTAAGCACTGGAGATTCGTTGTTCAATTCAGGAATGCGTTAATGTTGAATGAGATTGCCGGATCGATTCTCATTTCTGTTATGAAATGACGGAGCGCTATTTTCATGGTATTCTGTCTGCAAAGTAAGTATTAATTTGTGAATGAATTGCAGGGATTATGTAGCCCAGGACTGTGTTTTGAAAGTTACAGATGAGAATCAATTTGGATAGCGCTGGAAGTGATCAGTGGATCGAAGTCTGCAATGATCAAGTGGAGTTGGGTCTTACTGCTGGGTCAGTCGATTTGAATATCGATTTGTTTTGCATAAATGATTGATACAAATCTTGAGTGTTGCTGTGGTGATCGATTGTTATTGCCAGAAATTTCTAAATTCCAGATCTATTTATATGTGTGTTAAACGTTTGACATTGACTTTGTATGAAAGCGCTGAGGATTTGATAACAGTGTGATGATATGTCAAAAGCGTAGTACAGCAAATGAAAGTAAAGGCAGAACGATGGTTATAAATCAGTAGCACGGAAATTGGTAACCACTGCAGATAAATTAACGCAGGTAAACAGAGTTTTGTATTAAAAATTGAAGTGAGACTGCTGGTACACTGAAAGGGAAAAGGGCGCACATATATTTGGTGCTTTGATTGGTTGAAACAGGTAATTTTGTGCATGCAATTGATATTGGTGTTGTTTGTTATGTCCACCTGAGGTTGAAAAGCATAAGTTCATTCTTTTGATTGAACTCAGTTATAAGCCATATTGGAACATTGGTGTTAAATGGAATTGATGAGAGAAGAGATTTAACATGGAGATTGAAATGGTAGCAGGGCGCATCTTTTTCTTTGAGTTTTGATTTTAAACTCTGGCATTATAAAAATGAAAGTATGATTGAGTGAATAGAGGATGATGCATTTGTATAGAGAATTGAAAAACTTTGTTGTCTTGGAATTGTTTTAGATGGAAAGTATTTGAGTTTATGAATTGAGTTTGTGAACAAGCATGATTTTTGTTAATCATGAGATTACAACATTATGAAACAAGATTCCGCAAATTTAAGTGGGAATTTGCCATGTATTGATTTTGGAATTGAGAAATAGTTTGGGCGCATGTTTTACAAGAAGGGTCAGATGGAGGATCCCGGTTAATGAAGGCTCGGCCGTTGCCGACGTCACGCTTGATCGTCGCCCCATTCTCAATCGCACCTGAACTTTCAAAAGGTGTGTTGCGATTGACGACGTCCGACTCCGCTCAAGGAAGTGGCAATTGCATCTCCGCTTCGTCCGTCTCGCTTCCCGGATCCGACGGCCTTCGCGACCGCCCTCCGCCTCCGTTGTCCCACTCGTATGATCTTTTCCTAACAAGATTTCATTGCATTCCATGTATTTTCTTTGTATTTCCTCCATTATTCAAACCTTTGTGTTTTACATTAAGGTTCGTGAATCGCCCTCCACCATACGGGGTCCTGCTTCCACGCCCGCACCATCAGAGCCAGAGCCGACCGTTTCTTCACCATTTCGCCACCGCTCCTCTGCCCGTGCAGCAATTCCTCCGCCACCACTACCCGGGCTTGTGACAGTTTATTGCATCATGCAGGTAGTACAGAGAGGCCTTTTCATCCGGCCAGCAGATCAGCAGAAAGGATTCAAAGGGGTTAATGACTGTTGATTGACATAATAAACGATTAACCCCGCATTCAAAGGCTTAAGGCACTATTTGAAGACCAATGAGCACACCAACAACGCCATTACTGCGCTACCTAACAGCTGGACATGTTTCCTCCAGAAGTACACCTTCCCGCAGCGTCCTCCATGTTTCTCGAGCCCAGGAAAGTCAAGAACACCGACAAAGCTTATTAAAAGATAGTCAGGCAACATTAAAGAAGCATGGAGGGCCTTGCAGACTTCCATCCAGTTCATTTATTCAGAATGGTAGCACAGAGTTCCAAACAGCCGAAGGACGCCAAAAGAAATATCCGAGGTCAATCGACCTGACAGAGGCTTCCCTAGCCGGCCTAAAGAGTACCTACAGCACTGCAGAAAGCCATTAAGCAGTATGGGCATGAACGCTTCCGCCTTACTGTCTTAATGAGTCTCAATTATTTGTATATCCTACCACTGCTTCTTCCTCTCCCCCTATAAAAGATCCCCGAGAACATAATGTAAAGGTTGTTGATGCATTATCAGTGAATTGCAAGCCTTTTGTCCCGAGCCAAGTTTCCTGTGCGGTAGTGGTATGATAGGCTGAGGAATAGGATGTATTCAGGCTGAATGTAAAAGCTTTGGGCAGTGATGTACCTGATTGGTGTTGTGTTTAACATGATAAGCAGTTTTCATTGGATCCTGATCTACAGCAGTTGGTGATGTTTTTCTTATCTCTGTGTTTACTTCCATTTCGTTTCATGTTTTTCTGACTGACATCTGAATGCATGATATAAGATTTACCCTTGTTAGGTACCTTATATCCCAGCTCTCTCAGTCTTTAATGTTTTATGCTCATATGTGTGTCTGAATATTGTTTTTAATTGACTAAACCAGCGTAGTGGATGATTATTGCCTGCTCTCTGATGTGCAAGTTGATAGAATCAGTGTTCAGATGCCTTTGTTAAGATTTAATTGAAAGAGGTTAGGAACATTGGGAGATGTAAAGCCTGTCGCTACCTCTTCATAACCCGCCCTTCCAACACAAACCTTTTCAAGACCCCTTGTGTTGCCTATGGTTTTGTCCAAGCAGGCCTAGAGTTAAATGACCTCTGGCCTGATCTATAGACGGAATCAGATGGTTTTCCATCCTTCATTCTCATCCCTTAGTGTTCCATCCCACCAATCAGTCTTTGAGATCCAAATGCTCCAGATGACTAGCCCAATTGAAGCTTACACATTGAACATAAGTAAATCCTTTCTTGACTCCATTGCCCAATGGCCTTGGATAGTTACTCTAATTTGCCTCTCCATTGACCTAAAAATCTCTCTTGTTCATCCTTGTTCTATATTGAACCCTTCCTTCACTGATTCCCAACAAACAAACTTCAAATCAAACAAACAACCCTTGTGCCTATAACTAGCCTAATAACATCTCATCTTGAGATTCAAAGATATATCATTCTATTGTTTTTTATTGGAGAGATCCCTCTCCCTAGTCCGGGAGGGCTAGATCTAGGGCCCCCTAGCGGTTACGATGTCGTCTCATCTTTTGGTCTTTCCAATACTGGACAAAACATGGAAACCCAACACGACCTATGATTTAGAAAATCAAGGGAAATGTTATTTTTGTAGGAGTTTGTAACATATTCCATTACCACCCATTATCCACTAATAAATGTAGAAGGGATACTTACTATGATGACCCAACCTTGAAAGTTTAATTATGAAAACGGGGTCATAAAATTTCAATCTTTTTTAAACTTCTAAAAATGCACATAACAAAGTACGTCATTACATTCATATTCTCGAGGTATTATCAATGATATTAATTTATCATTGATCTCACTTACGTGTCCAAAAGAGATGACCATTTTAAGATATTCCATCAAAGTCTTACCACATCGTCAGTGTGGTCCGCATAGTGTCACCTACATAGCACTGTTGGGGTTCCCATGTTTTGGCTAGATTGGTAAGACCAAAAGATGAGACAACATCAAACCACTTTCGGGACCTCGGATCTATCCCTCTACAGGTCCAGGAGAGGGATCTCTCCTATGTTATATCGAAGATGTATATGTGTCTTTTAAGCTCGAATGTTAAGATGTTAGGGCTAGATTACTAGGCACAAGGTTTATTTGTTTGATTGTTTGCAGTTGCTTTAGTTCATCGGGAGAAAGAAGGAGTTCAATATAAGACAGAGATGAGCGAAAGAGGAAAGAGCTTGAGAGGTGAAGTATTCGAGGAAATATTCAAAACCAATGAGCGATGGAGTCGGGGAGAAAGGATTTGCTTGCTAATCCACGACAGGCTTTCAATTGGAGGGCTGAGTCATCTAAAACATGGGATCTTAAAGATGATTGTGAGATATGGAATGATAAGAGAGGAGAAGGCCACACGGCTTGAGGAGCACAAAGTTAAAGATCAGACTGGTCGCTCTAAGGATCCATAGTGGACGGGGATAACTCTAATCCCGGTGTTCCCAAATCTTCCCACTAAATCCATAAAAAGAAACACCCTAAGAACTGAATTCATCTAATTCATACACATCGGAAGGTAAAGGCAATAGCATCCACTACAACGGTTAAATCAGCTGAAATCATTTCTTAGATAATGGACAGTTCAAAGAAAAAAATCAATGGCAAGGGACGGCGAGAAACATAGGGTACCTAACAAGGGTAAATCCTATGCCAATGACTGTGATGCAAGCCGAGTAGAAATGAAATGAAATGAATGTAAACACAAAGATAGGAAAACATCACCACTTGCTCGAGATACGGGGATCCGAAAATGTGCTTGTCATATTAAATAGCAATACCAATCGAGTACAACATTTCCAATAGCGGAATACTCGATCTGAAAAAATCTCCTTCTACCTATCTTAAAACTTTACCGGAAGTTGTAGCCTCGAAAAGAAACTACTTACGGTTCTACGATAGCCCCGATCAACAACCTTTACAACGAGTTTTCTTTACGAATATATAGCTGCGGAGGAGTAGAGAATACGGTGAAGAACTAAATGCGGTATTAAAACACTGAAGAGGAAGAAGAGCTGAAGCCCACTCTGCTGTATAAATCATGTGCATTAATCTACGATGTTCTTTGGGTGAACAAAAGATCTTCATTTCGGACTTCATATTACTACGATATGACTCTAATGTGCTGCGACGCGTAAATGCTTGTGTCGTACTATCGGGTGAATAAAAAAAGATAAATGAACGACGGAGAGTACTGCCATGCCCTTATGAAACAAATGCTGCGGTGACGCGTTGATGTCGATTGTCGGTGGAAATTTCTTCGGGGAGCTACTGATGTGAGAATAAAAACACGCATGGGCTCTTTGTCACTTTTATGGAGGAAAAAACATTTTGCTACTTTGTAGAAACCACGATATGAGTTGATTTACGGGCTTTCCATGCGGTACTTTGCCTCTAAATCTTTAAACCTAAAGGCTTAAATATCTTCACTTGCATGCCTTAAGCTCTTTGTTGATCCATTTACATCTTTGTTTGTGGAGTGTGTGTGTTAATGGTGCCTGGATAGTTTCACAAATTTAAACTTCTGCTCTTTAAATGCAAATCCCTTTGCGGTACCTCTTCGGGCCTTTTTTTCATGATCTACTTGCCTCTACACCACGATCTTCTCACTGTATTTTTAAAGTCCTTGTGATCGAGCGATATTGCAAATCGAGGCCGCTTTCACTCGCCTCAGAAGCACGTAAAACACAGAAAACATGGTTGGGAAAACTTATGCATGGAGGTGGTGGATGTAATCGGGGGTGGCGAGAGATGAGCGTACGGACGGATGAGATGGCGAAAATAGTGCAGAATATGAGCGGACGATGCGGTATGCCAGCGAGGAAAAGCAGTCGGGTGGATGTGGGTAGATCGCGGTGGAAATTAAATAAAACTCTGACGAAAAATCGACATTTGAATGAATATATGCAATGGAATAGGCGAATGTGATGGTGGATGTACATGTGGGGAAGCGACGGAAAAGTCAACACGGGGAAAAAAATATGGGCCCCTGTTGATCTCTCAAATGAGATCGGCAAATTCGTGAGCTATGCTTGACGAGAGGACGAAGAACGAGTGGGCCGGGAGTATGACAACCATGGATTAAACCCGCCACGGCTTCGTTGAGCGATGAGCATTGGATGGGCAAAGGGAAGATGCGGCGGGTGATATGAATACTCGTGCTGGCGATCCTATCTGTAGAAAGGATAACATGCAATGAGCGAGCGGTTTGGGATCGTACTGAGAGCCACGCGTCACAAAGTGAGTCGGATCTGATACAACGGGCAAATGGGGAGACTACCTATCGCCCAACGGTGGTGCGATGAAAATCGGGCTAGATTTGGCATAGTGCGTGGCGGGGTCACAGCAGGTGAGTACACTGCGAGCCAAGTCGATGCGGCGGGTAAATCGAACGGCAGCGATGGCACGATGGAGGATTTGACACAAACTATGTGATTGGAAAGGTTTAAAAGGTAGGAGGGGTTATATGATATAAAATTTATAATAAAGTTTAATGCAATGCTGTATAGCGGGGGGTAGAAAAAGGGGAATTGTTTAATGGCGCGGACTTTATAATACAATGTTTTAATTATAAAAGTCCTGTGGGTTGAGGCCTTATTATAAGGTGGGAAAGTGGGTTTGCCCATTTTCAATGAAATTAAAGGCCCTAAAGGGAGGTAATGATAGAGGAAAAAAGGTTTGCTTGGCTAAACCAAGGGTGAATGCATGTTTTAAAGGGGGTTTTGGGAGGATTAGAAGGACCATGGGAGGGATTTTGGGGGCGGGGAAGGAGATTTAGAAAAAAGGGGAACAAAGGGATGAAATGGAGAAATGCGTAGGAGGTACGAGGGGGAAAAATGAAGGCCTTTAGAGCATAATTTTTGTATATCGAGAGAGGTTTAATAATGGGGAAACGACAAAAGGGATTTCATCACGGGGAAAAGGCACTAGGAGGCTTCGAGGATGATGTGTCTCGGGGGAGATGCATTCAGTGAAGGTTAGAAACAATTTAGCTACTTTGCTGTGCAAAGATTCACGGGGGGCTAACACACATCATGTAGAATTTATGTCTGGGAACCCATGACCATTGTGGATAATCCACACTTGAAAAGATCACTCTTCTACATATAGTACGATAATCATCCCATTAGGTAAAACACTATGTAACATTTACCGAGGCTCCAATCGGCGAGCCTAGATTATCTACTAACTTCTAAGCGACTACGCACGACTAAGATAACAAGGTCATCTTGCTTCTGACCTTGAGCTACCCCAACGTAGATCTGGTTTGGGCCCAACTTAAGAGTACGATTCACCAGGTACTTGGTCACCCGAGCTGTAAAGACTTTATTTGTCCACCTTTTCTAGGTGCCAGCTTACGCAACCACGCAACTATCAACTAGGGTCAAACTAACTAGTACTCGGGCGCCTAGGATGAATGAATTTTTTTGTTCCCTTACTTTTCATCGACTAACTAACCCTTGACCTTGTGGATCCCTATTATTATAGAATTATTTGATTTCACCCTTATAGACTTGATTCTTTGGGCAGACCATTTTTCACTTCAAAACTTGGTCATTTTACTAAACAACATTTATTTTAAATTCCATATACGACTTTTCCCTTCAAAAAGTGTGTACACTCACGAGTCCATCTATACCCAACCCGCATATATAATTTTAAATATGAAAAAAATAGAAAATCCTTATTTTTTGTGCGGGGTTTACGGGTTACACCAGAATCCCACCTATAGGAGCCCGTGGTCTAACTATATCCCAACTTGAACAACTATTTTTGGGTGGTATAAATACACCTCATGGGAAGGCCTAAGGGGAGACATATATAGGATATTGACATTATATGCAATTGGTCCCTCATCAAGTATGAGTTTTCCCCATGCCTCTTGCACTCCCAGCTATAGGAAACCCTTTTTTCCTCATAGAGATGTTCATTTACTTTATATCACATCTATGTGTATGCATTTAAAAGAGGATTGTTGAAGCTTGGGTTGGATGGATCCGGAAAAAGGTTTCACTTGGAGCTGTGGTCGAATCAAGTTGTCTTAGTCCACATTTCTTTGTGGTTATCAATAAATAAGATCTGCCCTGTTCTTGAATATTATGATCTTTATTATTTAGCTCATGTTATGATCTAATTATGTATGCTTTCATGGTTTATATCCTTATTCTTATATGATCTAACATTTATATCTTGAACATGCTTCGAACTACTGCTAGTATATATGCTTCTCTTGAATGTGTTGTAGGTTTTGAAGCATTGGATGAAGCAGAGGGTTTCAACTCTACAGGAACACCTTCAAACATAGGACCTATGGGTAATATCTCTTCATCCCACTTTAGTAGTTTATGCATTAGGACTGCTTGTTTGCTTGCTTATTATTGGTAGATTCCCTTCGATCTATTGGGGTTTCCAACCCAGACCCTTAGGGAGTTTTCTCCCACAACAAATAATCTTCTATGGAGATCATAAAAGAAAAGATTTTAATCAAGTGATAGTAAAACTATTTATACTGAGGAAGTCAACAATAATTTAATGAAAGAGAATAAATGGAATACTTATCTTTCATGAAAAACAATGGCTTCCTCTATATTTTGTATTGATCTAGATATCATTGAAGTATTCTTATATCATTCATTTTATTTAGAGTGTCCATGGATTAAGCATTATTACCAAGATTTATTATTTTTCTTTAATTTTTCATTATTTATAAAATTGTTAGCATCATGCTCATTATTATATGCTTTTCTTAGCCATCCTTCCCATTTTTCTTCTCTCATTATGTACCCACAATATTCACTCACAAGTACCCCTAAAACAAATATACAAGTACGTGAGCAAGATTATGATTTTGAGAATGTATTGATTCCATGGAATCTTAGGGAGGGCGAATTTATAAGGTTTTTAGATCCAAACCCTAAGTTCCTTTATATTTATCCTAGATTTTGAATCCTAATTTTTCTCCCAATTCCACCCTCTCTAGGGTTTTCTATATACCTTAAGTTACTTGTAAACCCTAGAAGTCAAGACTTATGGTTTCTATGAGGCAACATGCAGATTAGGGTTAAGGTTTCTCTCTTGACTAGGGTTTTCAAGTACCAACTAGGGTTCAAAATCCTTAGATGCCAACAATCTTCAACAAGATTAAGACTACAAACTCTAGAAGTAAATATGTTCAAAAACCCTAATACAATTCAGGTTAGACCCTATATGTGTAAAATCAATTATATGTACATTGTAGACAAGGACTATATACCTCAGTCCTCCATGGACGTTTGCTACAAATATTTCTTCATGATCTTCTTACTGCTTTCAAGAGTGAAAACTCCAAAGATGCTAAAGCCAAGGATTACCATCAATGATATATTTCTTGAGATATTTGAAGCCCGTTTGGAAGTGGCATACTCTTGTTAAATTATAGGACTTATCGACCAATCAATTTACAACCTATGCTCAGTTATAGTAACTAGGGACAAATACTTGATTTTGTAACAACCCTAGGTTAAAATTTCATGTAATAAAGGATAATAAAGGAAAAATATAAGGCCAATGTCATGGGACATGTATTCCAAGTTGAATTTTGGGAAAAACATCCTAGTGGGTGTCACTTTCGGTTTATTAATGACTAAGGAAATTCGAAAAGACATTGAGAAAGGAAAAGAGACATTAATTGAAATTTATTAATGAAAATAAAGGAAAATAAGAGAAAATAAAAGTGAAGAGGCACATGTTTGCATGAGAGAGGAATTAAAGGGAAAATGAAGGAAAATGAAGCAAAAGGAGACATCAATGATAAAAAGGCACCTAAGAATCAATTGACATCTTTTTGCCTAGTTTTAGAGAAGGTGTAGCAAGGAAAAGAAACAAGAACTTAGACAAGTAAGAAAACAAAGGAAAAGGATTCGCAAGGAAAGAAAAGGACAAGCAAGGAAGGCTGGATCAAAAAACTTCAGCAGGAAGATGTTACATGTCATAGATTTCATGTGTGGCTTCCTATTTGAGGTGTGAATACATAGTACATGCATTTGCTAATTTGGTTCATTTGATGTCATTGGAATGGGGTTTTCCTATTTTGACAGTTGTTTCTACCTCGCCTTAATTTTCTTGGATAGACATGGTGTGATGGGATTTATTTTTGGTTGATATTTGGATTTTCAGACTACACTACATGCCCTACACTCATAGATCGAAGTCCTCATACCTGGAAACCACCTCGGAGGAACCACTACAAACTAAACTTTGATGGAGCCTCAAAAGAAAAACTAGGGGGGGGGGAGGAATATGAGGAGTCATAAGAAAAAGAAGAGGTGATAACCTCATAGTATACATGGGATACTTAGGATATGAAAGAAAGTCTGATTATCGAGCCAGATAGAGACTTGACTGATTGGTCTAATTTAGGTTAGTTGACTGAGTGGGTGATTTTGACTAGTCATGTTGGCTGAGATAAGTTGACTAGTTTGGGTCATTCTAATGGGCTTATATAGTCAAGGTAAGTCAACTAATTTTATCTAATTTAATTGACCTTATCCAGTTGAATTAATTCGACTAACTTTAGTTGTTTCGACTAATATTTTCTAGGCAAGGCAAGTCGACTAGTTTGAGTCTTTTGACTAATCTTATCTAGTTAAGGTAAGTCGATTAGTGGGGTCGTCTTTGACTGACCCTACATATTAATTCTATGTTTAGAGATAATTATATGGCCTTATGGCTGAGTAAGCTCAGGAGAGATGACTCTCTTTTCCATAGTTATAAATATGCATGTAATGTCACGTTGGGTCGAGGCCTTAGAAATCTTAGGAGAGGTAGTCTATATATATATATATATATATATAGATATATACTTTTATACTTATACATTTCTTTTGTATCTCTTCCTTAGTTTACATAGGTTTGAATCCTTCTGTATCTTTATCCGCCACAATTCCCAACAGACCAAGAGCACGGAATCCATTAAGCATTACGTCAACTTACGTGCTTGCACCGACATAATGGGATGCATCGAAATCCTTTCATTCTCCTCTCGAACATTTAGCATAGGAAAATCCCTTCAAAATTTATTCCTATGCTAAATGTTGGAGAGGATCATCAAAGGATTTGGATGCATCCCATTATGTCGGTGCAAGCACGTAAGTTGACGTAATGCTTAATGGATTTCGTTCTCTTGGTGTGCTGGGAATTATGGTGGATGAAGATACAGAAGGATTCAATCCTATGTAAACTATGGAAGAGATCCAAAATAAATATATAACTATAAAAACTTGCAAAGTAGGCCAAGAACTCACTGATGGGATTGTTATAGCATCATTCAACACCCCTCTAGAATTGATGCTCTAAGCTATGGCCTTGAGAAACCCTTTCCCTTCAGACTTGGTCATTTTACTAAAAGCATTATTTTAAATTACATACGTGTCTATGCCCTTCAAAAAGCACGTACACTCATGGGTCCATCTATAGACAACCTGCGTATATAATTTAAAATATGAAAAAATATAAAATCCCTACTTTTGCGTGGGGTTTATGGGTTACACCGAAATCCCACCTACAGGATCTCATGGTCTAAATGTATACCAATTGAAACAACTATTTAGGGGTGGTATAAATACACCTCATGGGAAGGCCTAAGGGGAGAGAGATATAGGATATTAATATTGTAGGCAATTGGACCCTAATCAAGTATGAGTTTTCCATGTGCCTCTTGCACTCCCAACTATAGGAAACCCTTGTTTCCTCATAGATATTTTCATTTCCTTTATATGACATCTATGTGTATGAATTTGAAAGACGATTTTTGAGGCTTGGGTTGCACAGATCCAAAGGAAGGTTTCATCTAGAGCCATTGTCGAATCAGGTTGTATTCTTCCACATTTCTTTGTAGTTAACAATAAATAAGCTTTGTCATGTTCTTGAACGTTATGAAATTTATGCTTTAACTCATGTTATGATCTAATTATGTATGATTTCATTGTTTATATCATTATGCTTATATTATCTAACATTCATATCTTGAAGATTCTTTGAACTACTACTAGTATATATGCTTCTCTAGATTGTGTTGCAGGTTTTGAAGCATTGGAGGAAGCAAAGTGTTTGAACCCTGCGAGAACACCTTCAAACGTAGGACCTATGGGTACTCTCTCTTCATCCCACTTTAGTAGATATTTCATTAGGAATGCTTCTTTTCTTGCTTCTTGTTGGTAGATTCCCTTCCATCTATTGGGGTTTCCAACCAAGACCCTCATAGAGTTTTCTCCCGCAATAGAATTTGTGACTCTATTGGGGAATACAATCTTGTATTTCCTTGTTTTGGTTTTTTCTCTCTTGATTTAAGCCTTATTGTTTGATTTCTTGATTTTTCTAGCATCTTTGATTTGTTTTCAATCTCAGAAAAAAGATTGATCTTCTGGATCATGCCTAAATTTTTATTTTTATTTTTTGGCCTATTTATACGCGGGTTTTATTTCACACACTTTCATACACACATGCTTTCTCCAAATAAATGAGCGTATATGTGGGTTTCCTTGAGTATATGTGGGTTTCCTTGAGTACAATCGCATATACATGCAGGTCTGTCATTGCGAACTCATGTATGTTTGGTTTTGAATGAACTTTTCATATTATGACTCTAGTAAAGTTTTTTGACTGATTTTTATTGCTTTTTTTTGAGTTATTGTTTGTCTGGGAGAGTCTATCTTCTTTCATATTTTCAGTTTCCTATCTTTGTGGAAAGACCTAGTCAACCTAGGGTTTTACTTTTGGTAACATGTTGGTTTTTTAGTCTTGGTTCAAGGCTTCTCGGTGAAGTTATGGGTTGTTCTGAGTCTTTGGGATAGGGAATTGGTGTCAATTCACTCATAACCCTACCTTTACATTTCTTTTCTTTGCTCTCTTTTAAGTTGACCTATTTAGTTTTTTCTTTTTTTTTGAGAAAGTGCTTTTTGCAATATTGAAATTCTTTTTGGTCCCCCTGAAATATTTCTTTCTTGCTGGAGTGTTTATGCTCCTATTCAGATCAATTTTTTTGAGTCTGTTTCCTCTTTTCACTTTAAGTCTCATCATTTCAATGATTATTATGGATTGTGAGATTTTAGGTCCTTTATGCTTGAATTTGAGCTTGAAGTCTTTGGTGGTTTTGTCTTCTCAACAACTCTTTTTTCCCTTAAAAAGAAAAAAGATAAAAACATTTTTTTTGTTACCTTTCTTTTTCTTTGGTTTTTGATTTTCTTTTTGTTTTTCAAATAAGTAGGCAAATCTTCGCTTAAATTTGAAATTTGTTGCATTTGGGAGATATTTTTCTTTTTATTTTTTTTCTCTTTGATTCCCAAATTTTGGCTTTTTATTTCTTGAAAGAACACATTTGTTTGTTTAAGATAAATTTGTAACACATTGAATTTTAATAATTTTAGTATGCATTAGGATAGATGCATTCTGGGCATTTTTTTATTTTGTTAGTTTTTGGAATGTGTGAATGAAAAATTGAAAAAGAAAAATTGTTTTATAAGGTTTCTCATGGAACCTTTGTAGAAATAACTTTTCATTGAGCAAAATGAGTTGCATTTTCATATATATAGGTTTTATATCAAGATTTTTGTTTATTCAAAACACCATCAGTTTCACTTCCACTTCCATATGTCTTAAAAAACAACAAATTAAAATCAAGTTCTTAATTTAAAATGAACTAGAATTTTTTAATTTGTCATATATACATCAAATAGGCTAGGTCATTTAGGGCATTGGAATAGGTGTGTGAAGAGTTAACTCTCCAAAGCCACTCTAATTTTAAATATAGAAGTTGATTAAAAGAGTGAAATCCAATGTCTTTAAGCTCTTCGGGAAATATATTATACATGAGGGCGAGTGAAGATAGGGAAGAGAGATACACCATATCCTAATTGTTGGATCTCGGCCAAAGAAAGTTCTGCCAAGCTACTGATATGAAATAGTGGCCTTAGTTGCCTTTCCATGGGACCACATAGGTGACTGCGGGGGGGGGCGGTGGGGGGAATACTCGTGGTACCTAAGGTAGACGTTGTATCACTCTCATTAGTACTTCTGGAGGGTACCCTTGCGAAGCTCGAGTAATTGCATCGAAAAAGGCTATTGTATGGAGTTTTGTGTAACTGTTTTTGTTACCTTCACTAGTAAGCCTGGGTCATCATTATCCTAGTGTATCTTTGGAAGGCCCTTATATTTAATTTCTTTTATTTTGGTGTCTTATCCTAATAACCTGGCACAAAAATGCCTGGAATTTGCTTGTTTGGCTGTATATTTAGGAACTTTATAACATAGTGCTCTTTTCTCTTTGTATTTAGTTTGCTTTAGGTGAATTTTTGTCTTGTCACTTTGGACCTTGGTTTCTAAGTGACCGACCAACCACTCCACTCGTCTTGAAAGGCTCTTGATCTTTATTTTGAAATTGTGGAGTTTCCTCCTTAAGGGCAAAGTTTTTATTGTGCATCTATCTTCCTTGAAAATTTATTTGAACTAACTCGTAAGGGAAGGATCTATGTATTAGTTGGGCATGGCCAATATTCATGTGGATGCAACCTAAGGAACCCCTCCAAAAGGGAATCCTTGTGTTTTCCTTTCTTTGGAAATGTTGGTACTCCCTTGATGGCCACTTTGAATATTCCTAGATTAAATGTTGGAATACCTGTTTGGTTGTGGTCCACTGTAAATATTTCTAATGTTCTTAAATCTTCTCAAATGAATTATTTATTTGAAGAGCATCAAATGGGTGTGAATTATTGATCCTCTTTGCCATAGAAATCTTGGCTTCCTCTTTCTCCTACATCTTGCAATAATAAATCCAAAAAGAAGAGAAAGAGGAGGAATAAGGAGAAGAAGAATTCTCTCCATGCACCATCATTTACCTTTTCTATTCAGGTTGGATATGAGCCTTCAGCCACTGAAATTCATGCTAGGGCCATAAGTCTAGTCATTGCAAGTCATACTAGCACTGATCTACCTACCTCTATCAGTCATGCTGATGATGACTCGCATATTTCTATGAGTTGAGATGGGAGCATAAGACCTATCTCTCATGGAAAAGAGTCACCAACATATGCAAGTCATGTTGGAGACCCTCCACCAACCTATGCAACTCATGTTGGAGATCATTCACTAATTTTCATAAGTCATTATGGGGGCATTAATTTTGACCAGAAACCTAGGCATAAACGATTTAAACCTAAGTTCCCTTGTAATATTTATAGGGAGATCATCTTACTCACTTGTGCCACTGAAATTTCAGTGGTATAAAGGTTGTGGTCTAAGTTTGTAGGTTCTTCTACTCCTAAACCTGTTATGGTTTCTCAACACTAAAATCAACTATTGGTTAAAGAAGTGGTCGAGCCAATGCATTCTTTGGAAAATCCCACTCCTCATTTTGGGGGTGAAGTGTTTAACTACAGAGTATTATTTATTTCTAGTTAAAAGTCTTCTGGCCTAGGGATCATTTCACTCTCTCTGAATGTACCCCCTCCAAGTTCTAGGAGTGTTTCCTTTGATTGGGATAGTCTTGTTCAACCTCGTCTTCCTTCTGCTTCTCCTTTCCAAATAAGGGTTAGAGTTAATTCAAAAAATGTCTATCGATGTGAAGTGGATGAAAGATCATCTACAAGTATTATATCCTCCTCAACTTGGAAAGCTTTGGGTTCTCCAAAATTTCTCGAAACTGATAGTCATTTTCTAGCTTATCATAGAAGACTTGGTGAATCTATGGGTGTTATTCCTCAATTTCCTATCAATTTAGGTGGGAAGACTCTCTTAATTGATATGATGGTGTTTTATTTCTTTTAGACTTTAATATGCTACTTGGGCTTAATTATGTCTATGCTATGAATGTTGTGGTGTCTTCACTCTTTCAAGTGATGCATTTTCCTCATAATGGAATTATTTTCACCGTTTATTAGCTTGCATCTGATAATTACCATCCTAATTCGAACTTAGTTCAAAATACCCCTTGGTATGTTCCAAGCGTTCAATTTGACTCTACCCTGCCATGGGTGAACTATGTGGCATTACATCCTCAATCCTCAATTGCTTCTGAGAAGGATCATTTGAATTATTATTTCCCTTCTCGGGATTTTATCCCAGTAGTTGATCAAGTGATTTCACCTATGGGTGTATGGGACCACCTGATTCCCTCTATTGATCATTTTAGTTTTGATAATTTCCTGGATGTTGAATTTCCTTCGCAGGAGGAAGTTTTTGAAGCCATGAGTTTTAGATACCAAAGGAGTCCCTTCTCTCAGTCCTACAAGGGACTTGTCCTGAACAAACATTATGCATATGTCACAAGGCTATGTGGTTCCTTGTACCATATTGTATATATAAGGTACACATTTTTAAGTTTTGTATTCAATAAACACAAATTTTTTCTAAGGTTTATAAATGGGATGTATTAACTTCTTTCCTAGTGTTCATGATTATGTCTACAGAACTTTAAAGACTTTTCCTATGGATATTTTTATGGTATATTTCAAAAAATAGTCGTCAAAGATAAATTCAAAAGGTAGGATATAGACTTAGAGGGAGCATAAACGAGAGAAATAATTTTGAAGAATAAACTATGATTCAAAGGGAGCCTTGTATTAAAACTTGAAAATCAAAGCACCTCCCCTATCTTGAAAAGTGAGTAAAAACAAAAGATGTACGATCAATTAATGCATTATCATTTCTTATGAAGTATGTTAGGATATTTATAATTTCCTTACATTCAAAAGACTATGAAAATGTTAGGGTATGAAGCTAGCATATTTTTAATGATAAGAAACTAGGGTTTTACATTGTTAAATATTTTTGGTATCTAGGGTTAAAAAATCCTTGTCGAAAATTGAATTAGAAAACTCGTAGAAAATTAAAATCTAAAACCCTAACTATTTTTTCCCTCTTATAAAACCCTATCTCTTTATTTATTGGGGTTTATAGATATAATCTAAGGTATATGGTCAAGCCCTAGCAAGGTTTAAATTGATTAAAAATCCATAGAACTGTTTTTTTCCAATGAAAACCCTATTTAGGGTCAAGTCATGGAATATTTAAGGTTTGTAACTAAAACCCTAGTAGTTTCCTTTGAAAACATGTGACTGACAAAATTAATAGCATGCTCTCATATATATATCTGTGTGTGTGTGTGTGTGTCTATATATATATATATATATATATATATATATATATATATATATATATATATATTTGTTGTTCTTGCTGATAAAAAAATTGCAGGCACGTGATTGTATGAAAAATATGTATGAAACAAGACAAAATTTACTTAAGAAAGACTTCATGATGGGCATAATGGAAAGAGGCAGTTGTTGGAACATTTTTGATACAAATGATGAAAATAGAGAGTTGTTATGATAATATTAAATATTCCATACTGATGATCAAATATGGAGTTGTACCTCATTCTTACTTGAATATGAAACATGCAAAGTAAATAATGACGTTAGAAAGAGGTTCGGTGAGTTGGTGTACCTTCGGTTGAATAACTTCTATGATGGTACCTAGGGTTGGTACCTTGGTAGGTAGCATCCCTATGGTTGCCTTGGAAGGTAGCCGAGATGACACCTAAATCCTTGTTTATTTTCTATCTTGGAAGGTATCCTAAATGACATGTGGATCCTTGTTGAGTTGGTGTCTTGGTAGGTAGCCTAGATTACTCCTAGATATTTGTCAATTTGGTATCTTGGAAGGTAACCTAGATGATACCTAAAATCCTGTTAGGGTTGGCATCTTGGTGGGCAGCCTAGATGACACCTAGATCCATGTTACGATGGTACCTTGGTAAGTAGCCTAAATGGTACCTAGATGGATGATACCTTGGAATTTAGCCTAGACAGTGTCTAGATTTCTAACATTGTACATCATTGTACATGATTATTGTGATACTCTTCTTATGATAACTTTTCAAAGTGAGTATTGTCCCTATACCAGTTAAACAATTATGAATACATCCCTTGTTAAGATGGACTTCTAGAAAATGTAACTAGTGTCAGTCCTCATAATTATTGTTTGATACAATGTAATTCTTATATTTGTCAAAAGAAGAATAAGAAAGAAAATGTAAAAGAAAAATTATTTTGTAAAGCATGTGTTGCATGCATAGTGTTTGGTTACTAGGTCGAGCATTCATTGTATGCTCCCTTAGGGTTTCCATGAGTCAAAGTGTCATAATATAATTATTTAAAAGACCCATTTGGGCACTTTTAACAAAGAAATACAATATATATTTTTGTGTTAGGAAGTTTTTAAGTCAGCTCCCAAGAAAATGTCGGCCTAGAGAGGGCTTATGGACCCACATGGAAGGCTATTTATAGACATCATCCTCCTTAGTGACACACATATTCACATACAAGATATGGTATGTGGTCAAATAGGCATGTGAAGGTTGCTAAGAAGGCTAGAAAAGCCCTACAAAAGTACAATCAGCCTTAGAATTCTTTTTGAAGTCTGAGATATGCAAAAATTCTGAGGTTTCTCATGGATCTGAAGTTGTTGAAGACAAAGTTGTGTAAGTAATGAAGACTTGATTAGTTGGTTGGATAACTTGTTTCTTGGTGAGAGATAGAGGTCTTGTTAGGTCTTGGAAGTATCATTAGGAGGTAGATAAGATGAGAAGTCTTGATGGGTTTTCCCCTTTGATGGGGTTTCCAATGGCATGGAGCCTATATCATATATTAATGTGATCTTTATTGTGTTTGGAATTTATTTGATGAGAAGAACATAAAAATAATTGGTATAAGAAGAATATAAATCACAATTAAATGTCAAAGAAGGAAAATGATAAGTTAAAATATGTTGCCCTAACCATTTTCCAACAGGTCTCAAATTTATATATATGGCCTAAAAAATGAAAGCAATCTCAAAGAATGTTTTTCCACTAGGTTTCCCCATAGACCAACCCCTAGATACCACCATAGAAAGGGAGAAAAAATCAGATTCTGTAAAGAAATGAAAATAGGAATTGTTACCCATTCTCTAGCGTCCCACCAAGCTCAGGTATTATTTGTTTGAGTGCCTTATTTTTCCTAAACTACTTGATTTCCCCGTCAAAATCATTCCTCAACCTCATCCTAGGAGCCACTTCCTATAATGTTGCATTTTTTGGTGGAATCCGCTACCAAGGGACTATGACCTTGAATTCCTTATACACAAAATTTTTGGCATTGCAATATAATTTCCCTACTTCCAATAGGGATTCTCCACTTACAGTGTAGAAGAGTGTGGGTCGGCAACATGGAAAGAATGAGCACCCAACATAGGTGAAGTTTGAAATTATATTATTGCATATTGGAGGGTTTTTTGGCATGTCTGGTTTCATGGGGAGGGATGGCCACGACTCCAGTCCTCTTTAATGCAAGAGAGATGACAAGGCAATGGGTCTCCAAAGACTGTTGGATCTTTATCCAACACCCAAATCGGGGAGAAGATTAATATTTATTAATATTATGTATATTAATTTACATATTTAAATGCTTATTAAATTAATATCAATAAATAACTTTTATTAATTATATTTTCTTTATTTAGTAATTTATTTTCAATATTTTATAATATCTCATACATTTAAAAATAAAATGAATTTATATTAATATTATGTAAATGTTTCACATATTTAAATATATAAATATTTTTTATTAGTAAATAAAGATATCATTAGTGCTTAAATGTATGTTTCAAGACTCAGTTTATCAAAGCCAATATGAAAGCTTCTTTCTCAACTTAAATAGGTACTATCTTTTATTATTAATATTTGATTATAATATTTATTTTTGTTTTTTTTTAATAAATTATCAGATTTAAAATTAAAATATATAGTAATCTTTAAATAGGTTAACATAATTTTGATTAAAATTTATTTTTTTTAAATTAAAAATACATATAATATCAACAAATCATTTTAGATAATTAAATTTTGTATACAAAAGCTATTACATCTAATGGCATATGAGAACAATTTGAAATTATATTAAACTATAATATAATTGTAGATGAATACTTTAAAATTTTATTACACCTCCCTCGGATCCCAGTGACAAGAGGAAGATCACCCTATCATTTTGATGACATCCGACATGTGGTGAATTTCCCTCAACAGATGGCAGACACTTGATCACACTTTGACATTCATTCCCCCACCTTGGAATGCGCAACCCACCCTATCTAATTCGACATTATATTTTGTAGTAGCTTGGCCTCCTAGTTATTTCTCTCCTGGTTGCCTTCCTCTGCGCTCCAGTTTGCTCTGTTTGACCTCAATGCTATGACATCTGACTCTTTTATCTCAATCAGGAGTAGTGACAGAGGTAGGGGACGTCGCCTTAGCCAGGCATAGGGCATGAGCAACCCCCTACCTATTTTCATGATGTCTCCATCGCCACCCTCTTCAACCTCAACATGCATGTCCGCATTCAACGAAAAGTAGTCTCCATAGATGAAGAGGAGACACGTAGAGGACGTACATACTTTTGAGCTATCGACAATCTCCTGGCATGGTTTTTGAAGGAAAAAGAGCAGGACAAGGCCAATGAAACTAATTGGATTACATAGCTCTCCGTGCATTTCAATCATTCTTCCTCCTTGCTAAAAATATTGGCGAGAGATATTAGTATTTCCTACCCCCAAACCTCCCATCCCCTACTATGTCCCCACCACACTCCCCTCCTACCAGCTCATCCCTTCCCTCCCCTCGTAGAGCTCCTCCTCCTTCGGTGAATGAAGCTCCTCCTCCCTCCCCCCTAGCCCAACCCATTCAAATATTACATCTTTGAGGAGCCCTTGAGGACCCCAGAAAAATGAGGTATAAGGCATCACCCAAGCTTGAAGAGGCTCCATCTTGAAAATGATGTCGCTCCACAACAATGCATGTTATCCACCGACGACATGAGGAGAAAAAGGTTAGTAACTAAGCTCTCATTTTGGCTAATAGCTTTCAGATCGACCATGCTTTGGCTCAATGATCACCAATGTGCCCACTCATTTTATGCTCAGCCTAAGTGTGCCTAGTTTGACACTAAGAATCTCACAATTGTGGTGCAGTTTGTCACTACCATTGACCTTCAGTTTTCTATCAAGGCACCACAAGGCTCAATTCTTTTTTATTTGAACAACACTACCTTTCATATGTTAAACCCTAGACAATGTAAACTCTGGTTTCCCCACCAAGGAGGCAATAATTTTTAACAATACACTCTGGTGTCCTCGCTCCAAGGCAGAATTAGTTCTCATTATTGTACACTATGTAAATTTTGTTCAGTTAATATAATATAGAAACAATTTCTTACAAAAAATAAAAATGGTATTACACCTAACGTATTATTGTATTACTCAATAATAATATATATAACTCTCTAACCGCTCAAAATTCACTCTTATTTTTTATTATTATTATTTTAAGTCGCTAAATAGTAACTTTGATATTGTAACTATGCTAACTATTTTAAATGATTAAATACTAAAATCCAAAAGATGTTGTAATTTTATATGAGAACTTTGAAATGATATTAAACTATAATATAATTCTAGATGAATACTTTAAAATTGTATTACACAATACAAGTACAACTTATTATTCCCTACTACCCTCTTGACCACTATTCGTTTATCATTGACCAATTCAAGTTATAATGTTTAACTTTGAAAAATAAATATTTATTTTAAATATTATTGAAAATTTTATTTTTCAACCATGTGATTGAAACATAAGTTTGAAGGTATAACCTTTGTGCCATAATAGTTTGTATATTAAACCATCATAATAAGACTTATTATTTAAATGAATATTTTACGAGAGAAAATCTTTTTAAATCAATTTTAAACAATATTATATACATTAAATTTTCTCCACTTTTAAAACTCATTATATAAATTATTACTCAATTATATATATATATATATATATATATTTTCACAAAGGAAAAATTCATAATTTTATTAATGGAAAACAAAATTACATGTTACACTTTGCTGTGATGTTCAGAGACAGGCAAATAAATTGCAGCTAGATGCTAATACAAGGGGAGAGAAAATTAAATTTTCCTCCCTTTTTTCTTTTCAACCTTTCGCCATGGACCAGGTGATGGCGCGGTTGTGATAAGTGCGAGCTGATTTTCAGCTATGGTTGCTCCATTGTCCTTATCTGAATCAGATGTGTCTGAGTTGTGCTGTCTTTTTAGTCCTCCATTTTCTGGTTCCTCTTGGTCCATAGACACCTGAGCCGTGTTAGTAGACTCTTGCATCTCCTGTTCTTGTGTCTCAAATTCAGTTGTTGTTTGGTTGTTTTCTTTTGGGATGGGTTCCCTCTCATTCTCTTCCATCTCCTGTTCTGGTTCATCAGAGGGAAATTGCCAGCCCTTTGTAGCTTTTCCAGTCTTTTTCTTTTTCCTGTTGTCTCTTTTAGTTTCTGGACAAGTGTTCTGCAAATTCCCTATATTCCTGCATGTTCTGCACCTGAAAGCAGTGTTCTCATAATCGAGATGTTGCATCCATTTTTGCTGTTTACGAGTCAGTATGATGCATTCTGGAAGCCCCTTGCTGAGGTCCACTTCCACGCAGATGCGTGCAAAAGTGAAGACCCTCTCTTCCATGCGTTGTGTATCGGTTTTGATGTAACTCCCAATCTTGTCTCCAATGCTGCCAAGAACATCTTCATTCCAGAAATGAAGTGGGAGGTTGTAAAGCCTCACCCAGACCGGCATTTTGGAGACAGCCATAGTATTAGCGTCAAAATTAGGAAACCAGGGTGTGTTGAATAGTCCCGTGGATCCCCAAAACCATGGTCCAGCCTTTTGGATGTGTTCTCTGGCTTCCGAGGATAAGAATTTAACAATAAAAAAACCCTTTGAACAGAGGTGTATTTCATATTCTGTTGTCCAGTTAGTGAAAATCCAATGAAATAACTCCATTGGTTTAGGCTAGAAGCAATTAAATCTGCATATGAGCGCTTGTGATTCAAAGACGGATCTATGGTCATCTATCTCAGGTAATTTGATCTGCAGTTCTGGAATCTGGTTGATTTGTTCCACAATGTACAGTTTTGGGGCATTGGCTGCCTATGTAGTAGGAGCATCAACTGCATTTTTTCCCTTTAGAATATTCTTATAGGTCATTCCCCTAAATCCCTGAGCACTGTGCTGCCCAACATCACCACCTCTCAGTCGCAAATTGAGATAAATGGTGTCTGCAGGGCATATGCTATAATCGCAAAGGATGCTTGATTCCTCAAGCGATATCCCTCTGTAGATGAGGGACTGATAGTGGCTTGGGTAGCCAGTGATTTTCCAAATGGATTTCTTCAGGTCTGTAACCTGTTCAGATTCCTTTATCCATAAACATAAACTATTACTCTCAGGGGTTTTAAGAAAAATCTGGAAACAGTTTGTGCTTACCCTATTTTCATGAGCAGTGTTATTGATTTCAGCGATTGGTACCACCAGATTCATCTACTTCAGTGTTGGCATTTCAGGTTCTGATATCCCTGCAAATACGGAGATGGCCTGTGTTCCAGGCACTACCCATCCGCGAGGACCAGCACAACGAGAAGAAATCCATTGAGAAAAAGCGCAGAGTGTGCGCTGGAACCGAGCAAGGTGGCCAATGGATACAGTGATCCCAGCACAACCCACCAGAGTGAAAACCTGAGCGACAAGCCCACCACTGCCAAATGGTAACAAATAAGGAAGATGGGAGAGTGGGGTATCGCACAGCACAGTCACCGGCGTGAGGATACCACGCACACCAGACCACCCAAGGCGCACACTAGCATTGAGGTCTCAGACAATCAGTGATGGAGGAGCTTCGTTCAAGTGGGAAAACTAGAGTGAGCGCTCAGTCCGCCAGTAAGTTCTACAGGGGACCCAAGTACCAGCCGCCATGGGAAAGCACCACCAAGCCCCAAAAATCGACCCTTCTGTCACCAGGCCGCACAAAGAAATAAGCAGGTTCCCACACCCCACGGAGCCATCACCGCAAAGGACGGCAGTGGAAACCCTGAGCTCAGATCCATGGAAGCTCCCCCAGAAAGTCTAGTGCCGGCCTGCAGCGGCAGCGATGGTTGCTAGAAACCCTAGGTCGAAGGAAATATCGCCCGCGCTCTCCATTCCTTAATCAACCCCAATTTCGTTCAACCTATATATATATATATATATATATATATATATATATATATATATATAGACATATTCTCTTTTTTTTTAATAATTATTATTCTAAGGAGCTTAATATTAACTTTGATATTGTATTATATTGGTAACTAACTTCTATAAATATATTAACTTTTAAATTGTATCCTATCTTTAGCATGGTGTATATTTTTTTTTAACCATGGACTTTTCCATCCTTAAAATACTTTTATTTAAAAAGCAATATGAGATATTTTATGTGAAACTAGAAAATTCCCGTGAAATATTATTGTAGGAAGAAACTGATTGTATCTTCCTAACATTTCCCATATATGAACCTGTATTCTTACGAATAATTTTAATTAGCGGTTAGTAAATTTTTAACTAATGGAATCTAAAAATTGGGTTAGTAGTGGATGATATCTATAATCTATGTATAAACTAATTAAATTTGAGGCATAATCAGACCTAATTGTACTATGTAAATCATAAAGTGATGGATGATTCAAATCTGATGTTGGATACGAAAAATATCTAAAGTTAACACTAACTTGGAATCTGATGAAATATAACGACTATCAATGAACATGATAACAACATTAGAGTTTCAAATGGGCTTTAGTTTAAAAAATCCATAAAATAACTAAGAAATTATGAAAAATTTAAGCAAATATTTTTGAAAAGTTGGGTTAAAGTTGTTAAACTTTAGCATTTTGGGTGCCCTAGGAGTTCTTGATTGTGCTGAACAAATTTCCACTATAAAAAATATAACTCAAACACTATAACTATCTAAATTTTTGAATTTTTTTTACCAGATTCCGACAAAAAACTACCATCCAAACTATTATGTTATGCCTGCAAAAAAATCCCTAAAATGAGGTGGTTAAGTGTGAGTTAAATCCCAACGAGATTGGATGGCAAGCTATTGATAGAATCAACCTATCACAAAGATAATTGGAAAATTAATTGTGTGCCATTTAAAGTTATGTTGGAACCTGATAAGATCCAACATTTGAGATCCAAATTGGTATATGGTGATACCAACGGGACTGGACGGTGGGTTTTTGATTGGATCAACCTATCACAAAGCATATTGGAAAATCAAGTGTGTGAAATTTAAATCTAAGTTGGAACCTAATAACATCCAACAGTTAAGATCTAAATTGGTATATGGTTTCATCACACATCAGGTTCCAAAATGCGGCCATTTTAAACATTCGCCAATGCAATATATATTGAAATATGAGCTATGCACGACACAATGTAATGGGACCGACTACATATCCATGACCTACAAATTTTGTTTCACATATGATGGTATTTACTAAGCAGTTATTGTCTACTATGATATCCAACCTTGTGATTGCTAGGTAGGGGAGAGGGGTGAGTTGTTGGACATGTTGGCACTGCTGCCCCCCACGCCACCTAGACTACCATGCACCCTATATGAAAGTTGGTCATCTACCACAAGCACGTGTCTAGCGTATGTGGAACCTACTCTGCCAGTTTACAACCGTTCCAACCGGTGGCATATCACATTTCACTGAAGGCTTGTTAACAAAGCTTCATTTTTCGCTCTCGAGCTGGTCTATGTGCATTTTTTTATCTGGTTTTTACACTCCACCTACTCCGATGCTCAATGCATCTAGCTCCGCCCTTTGCGTGCTTAGTCTTGGGTTATGAGGCATCTGTGGTTCTGGTTCAAGAACTTGTGGTCCTGTTTCGAGAGAGGGGTTTGAAGTTGGTGGTTATACCTCAGCTCTGTGGAAGTTATACCTTGGCTCCATGGTGGTTTGATGCAGGAGCATCAAAGCTAATTTTTCATTATTCTATTGTGTAATTTAGGGGGTGAGGTGTTTTAATTATTTTATTAATTGTTTTTCTCATTCAATAAATTAAGAGAGAAAATATGAATGTGAGGATTATTGTAAATATTCCTTTAATAATTCCGGATATGAGTGGAGTTGAATTAGGTAGATAATCTAGGGATTAGGAATTCCTTAAACGAGACTTAGTTGAGTCCAAAAAAAGATAAATCTAATTTACATTTTAGATGAGATTTGTGTGGAGGAAAATATGGATTGGAATAAATTCATTATTATGTATAAATATGAGGAGTGTGTGAGGATGGAAAAACAGTGAGGAATACACAGAGAGAGAGAAATTGGTTGAGAGCTTTTATTAAAAGGCCGAGAGCCAAAAGGCCATCCGCTATAATATTTGGCCAAGGAATTTCTTGTGTTATTGTATATCAGCATTTTTTTGTTTGTATAGCTCTCTTTCCATTATGTATATTTGAAGTTGAATCAAATGTTTTATTTATTTATGAAGAATTAGAGGATATTTTTAATGCTAAAGGAAGCACATGAGTTTTTATATGCTAGGATCTGTTTCAACCCAATATCCTGGCATCATTTGGTATCGAAGTGAAGGAGATGAGTTTGGGGATGAGTCGCTCCTACGATGAGGTTGTTTTGTTTTGATTTCTTGTTGCGAGCAAGGAGAGAAGGTCGGATTTCCTGGGAGAGAGTTGATTGAAATAGGTAAAATATTTTTGCATGTTGAATCTGAAAATTTATATATATATCTATTGTATATTTGAGCATGTGAATGCAAGAATGAGTTCACAGTAGCGACATGTTATGCAACCAACGTAAAGGGGATTTCATGCTACATTAGCAATTGAACCGGTTGTTTCGAATTTTTTTAAACCATGTGAATGGTAATATCCTCACCGCAAGCGGTGGTGTGTATGCAGTGGAATGCAATAGAAATTGGTGGAGTGCGGCCAAGTCTGATGTAGGGGTGTAGGAAATGTTGCAAAGGAAACGACTTTTATAACTCGTGGGCAGCATATAGCATAGGATGTTGGAGTAGTTGGGTTATGCTATAAGCTGGGCTGGAATTCACAGCAGAATAGAACTAAAGCTCCAGCCAAAGAGTGTGTTGGGATGTGTATCTCTAGCAGTGGTGTAAGAGAGATTACACCAACCGTAAAGCAAAGGAGGTGATACCATGTTGATTACAATGGTTTTTATATACTGGAAGATTTCAAGTAACGCAGAGAAATGCCGTATGGCATTTTCTCTCTCTATCCTGACATCTCTCATTGTTGGCATTAAAATGGTATGGTAATTGCATTGAGAGTAGCACAGAAAAGAATTTTCCGACGACTCATGTGACAACACTTCCAGTATTGCAGAGATAAGACATACAATCTTTTGTATGACGTCCTAGTTGCATAGATGATTTTGTTTACATCGAAATTCATGTGCACAGTCGTATTCTTCTTGTGGTAAGGTCCCATATATGGTAACGAGTTTATTGTTGAATGCGTCGATGTTTGAGATAGAGTGGTAATTGCATTAAGATTCATGGCAGTCACAAAAAAAAAAAATTACGACTTCTACAGCTGAAATATGGATATCGTTGTTCTACGTTTTAAATTGGTTGGAATTAAATATAATGTAATTGCTGTGTGGAAAATGGGTAATGATTTCCTTATTTTCTTGGGTCACTATTTGTAATGGAATGACAATTTCATTATTCATTGAATGATGGTTTGTGTGAAGAGTGTACTCAAATAAAAATGCAGCATTTTGTTTTAAAATAGGATTCCACATTTCAAATGCAATGAATTTTGATTCCCATTTTTTTATATATAACAATGATCTCTTATGGAAGCCAGTCGTATCAATGCACTTTAAAAAGGCATGTGTGGGGCTTGTGAAAGAGGTGCGGTTCCAGCGGAAAATTCAAGGTATGGATATGGTGTTTCCACGGTACCATCTTCCAGCGTAAGAAAATGCAACTGGGATTGATCGAGGTAAGGTTTTTGCAAGTAGTTCATGTACGTTTTTGGAGAATGTAATCTTGGAAGGATATTCTGTTACATTAAGGTTTCATGTATCCAAAGCCAAGAAATTGAAATTGAAGAGAAACCCGAGAGATTGAGATGAGGGAACTTGGCTTAAGCTAAGAGGGGAGATTGTGTGTACCTTGAAGGTTTACAAACATTGTTTGTTGGGAAATATTTATGTTACAAAGTTGCCGAGAAGAGATTTATTTGCTGGGGAGAGATTGTTAGAAAATGGACCTTGCACATTAGAAGTAAAGCAGAAATTCAATCTCATATGAAGAGTCTAATTTATTTGGAATTATATATATTATAATTTCTTGATGCATTCAATACTAAAGTGTGCATTGGTTGATTGCATCGAATTTTGGTGTGGAGACAAAGTCTGTAGAGGCTTTAATGTATTCCTAAAATAATACACGAGAGAAGGGTTGGATCATTTCAACCAAAAGAATATTCAAGGTAAGTGCTCATTGAATAAATCAATATTCATTAAGTAGAGGTTTTAAAATCTGGATGATTAAATTTCCTTGCCATACTCGAGAAGCTGATCTTTTGTAAATGTTATGAAAGAGTGAAAATGTTGCAAATGCGGAGGTATAAATGAATGGAAAGTGAATGAAAAAATGTTCTATCTTGGGTGATATAAAAATAACTATTCATTTTTATGTGAGAGGGTTTAATTTGCATATTGTGGGTTCTTCACAGTTTTGGTTAAGTCATTTTGGACCAAAGCTTGTAGTTGGAATGGGAGAATTATTTTGATTTTTGTTTAAGGTTGAAAACAAAATTGCTCGATGTTGTAGAATATTTGTTTTTACCATTATGTGGCGGCATGTAAGGAGGTGTTATTCAGGATGGACAAAATGTACGAGTTGTACATGATTCATCAAAGAGGTTGAAAACATCTTCACTATACACAGGTGAAGAAATGTGAATTGGTGTAAAATTTAAAATGTGCAGTTGTATGGTGCATTAAAGGGCAAGAAAAATGTTGGCACCTAAATGACGAGCTTATGGTAGGAAGGGCATGCGAGTATTCATAGTGACAAAGACGGCACATAAGAGTGGAATCGAGAGATTTGAAAATGCAAGGGAAAGGTTTATTAAATAACCTTGAAGGTAGCATAAGGTATGATAATTCAGAAAGGTATTTTTGAATGTTGAAAATTGAAGGGTTTATTTATTTTCACCATAAAATAAATATTGGAAAACCTAGATTTCATTTTGATTAAGGACTTCAGTATCATGTGAAATGATAATGGGAAACTGATGATCTTTCATAAAAAATGAAGTATGAGAGAGAGTGAATATTTTACATCATAAAATGTATTAAGGGTGGATGTTCATTGGAGGAATGTATAACTTGAATTAAGTCAAAATATCCACTATTAGATTATTGGGTCAAGCCTTGAAGTCAAAACAAAGGTTAGGGTTAAATGAAAGTTTGGATAGTTTGAGTTAAGATTGAGTATTTTCATCCAAGATGAAGAGTTGGTGTAAAGTCTGAAGTCAAAGAGTTGTCAGCTAAGTCAAAGGTATGAATGTAATTGGGTGCATGATCGACGGAGATCGAAACACAAAGAATTGGTCATTGTAACACATGAGTTACTAAAGTGTTGTTTGCAGCAAAGTGAAGCAAGAGAATTGCCAAAAATGATTCCAAGACAGAGAACCAAAAGATACCAAGCACCGGAAGAAAGCGTGCATTGTTGAAAGGAAAGTGGGAAGACTTGCTAAAAAGTGGATTGAAAGAAATCCACACGTGAATAGATGAAGTTCGCAAAGGAGGAGAAGATGACTGTTGATAGTCATTTCAGGAGATTTGATGAACACCACAACAAAAGGAAGAAGAAGGAAAATACCAGGGTAAATGGCATATGGGAGCAGTTGACTGATGAAGATTATGAGCAGTTCACCTTGAATTTTTAATGGAATTGTTGCAGAGAAATATCAAAGACCAGAGACATGGTTGGACCATGAGGAAAAAAGTGAAGTGGCTGAGACTACACGCAAAGAGGTAAAAATAGGTAAACATATAGTTGACAGAAGAGTTGAGAAATCTTGAGCAGATGATAAGTGTTCAAATGAGGTGTGAAGAACTCAGAGAGGCTGAGTTGAAAATGGAAGTTTCCATTTGTGGCCCAGAACAAGGTGAAATTCTGGGTGAAGATATCAATGAGGAAGATCTCATGAGCTCTTGGAATAGTTCAGAAGAATTTGAATATGTATTGACGAGAGAAGCATATGAGGCTATGAAGCCTTGTATTTTTAAATCTCACATTTTATGTGTGTTTGCAGGATGTGCGAAATATGGTGGACAGTCTAGTGAAACTGTCACAGAGATGAATGAAACTCTTGAGGTGAAGTGTGATGGAGAATGCCTTTAGAGGAGGAAGGTACTGATTTTTTGCAGCAGGAAGAAATAATAAATGAATTCTTGTTTGGGGTAAGACAACCAGTTGAAGCTGTTATGGAGCAGAAGCATAATGGAAATACCAAAGAGATATTCCAAGGAGGTAAACAAATGTATTTGTTTAATGAATTTGCTGACAGAATTTTACCATGCGATGATACAGAAACCAGGACAACTCAAGAAGATTGCCAGAAAAAGAATGAAGCTAGTAAGGAAGGTTGTGATGAAATGATGGAAAGATTTCACATGGAAATCAAGTTCTTGGAACAGTGGCTTAAGGAACAAGAGGGAGAAATGAAGCTTGCAGAATCTGATCTAGAAGAGATTGTAGTTACTATGCATGATAGGGATGAAATGTTTTTAACATTTATAGAGTTGAATGAATGTTATAAATTTTCAAATAATAATGTGATTGTAGGTACAAAAAACAACATTAATAGATATGATGTTGAAATCAGAGAAATTGAGCAGAAATTATTTGGAGTTGAAATGAAAGATCAGGAGAAACCAGGAAATTATGTCCGTAGGGATATAAAGGAAACAGAAATAGTGAACTAGGGGGATAAAAATGGAAGCAGCCAACAGTCAAAATAGGATATATTGAAGTTCAGAAAATCGATGATGAGAGATTGGTGCTTGAAGCATCAAAAGAGACCGAAAGGTCTTATCTTTTTAAAACTAACAGTTTGTTGATGAATGCAAGTACAACATCGGATGAGAAAGTTGTTGCTATAAAAGCAGTAAAAAACTATAGTTGTAATCAAGAAGGAGTTCTTGATTATTCTTCATTGCATAAAGTTGAGTGTTCAACACAATTGGAGATGGAAGCATCAAACAAAGAGGAATTACCCCAAGGAATTGGTGAAAGAAAGTGTTGGAGAAGTCGATGAAATCTGATTGACAGAGTGAGTGATGAGTTATCAAATCGAGTTGATACTTTGAAGGACTAGCGGCAGAACAAAGTTTGGAATCCTGGAGGGAGCAAGTCGTCAAGACTTGTGGCTGTCACATTATTACAGAAAAGTGACAAACCTCATAGAAAAGAGTCTATGGAAACTTCTCTACATGGGGAGTCTGATGCAGGAGCATCAAAGCTAAATTTTCATTATTCAATTGTGTAATTTAGGGGTGAGGTGTTTTAATTATTTTATTAATTATTTTGCTCATTTTAATAAATTAAGAGATAAAATTTGAGTGTGAGGATTATTGTAAATATTTCTTTAATAATTCAGGATATGAGTGGAGTTGAATTAGGTAGATAATATAGGGATTAGGAATTCCTTAAACTGGACTTAGTTGAGTCCAAAAAAAGATAAATCTAATTTAAATTTTTGTTGAGATTTGTGTGGAGGAAAATATGGATTGGAATAAATTCATTATTATGTATAAATATGAGGAGTGTGTGAGGATGGAAAAACAGTGAGAAATACAGAGAGAGAGAGATAAATGGGTTGAGAGCTTTTATTAACGGGTCGAGACCTGAAAGGCCATCCACTATAATATTTGGCCAAGGAATTTCTTGTGTTATTGTATATCAACATTTTTTTTGTTTGTATAACTCTCTTTCCGTTATGTATATTTGAAGCTGAATCAAATTTATTTATTTATTTATGAAGAATTAGATGAGATTTTTAATGTTGAAGGAAGCACACAAGTTTTTATATGCTAGGATCTCTTTTAACCGAGTATCCTGGCATCATGGATATACTCGGCTCTGTGGTGATTATACCTTGGCTCGATGGTGGATATGGTGGGTTCAGCTCTGCGTGGTTATACCTGTGTTTGGCTCTATGGCAGATATGGTGGGTTCAACTCTATTTCATTTTATCTGTGTTAGTCTTTGTGGTGGTTATACATCGGTGGACATGGTGGACTACAATGTTTAGGTCTGGATGCTCGTAATTGTGTTTTCAGGTCAGTGTGTTGCATTTTTCATTGTGGGTTTTCATTTTTTTTAACGTTTGTACTGCCTCCTCTGTGAATGGTTGTATTCTGAAGGGTTTTTTATTTTTTTGCAGGTCAATGAAGTTGGCAAGGAGGAAGGCGAGGAGAGCAGTCGTAAGGTAGGACTTTGTCCTACCAGTCATATGCATGTGTTTTTTTAACACATTTAACTTGAAAGATATGTTTCTCGACTAAGCTTGTTTACTTTGTTTTTAAACACTTGGGTTTTGTGTAATTTTATTGGTTTTTTAACACATTTAACTTGAAGGATATGTTTCTCTGTTGAGCTTGTTTCGTATGTTTTTAAACAATTGGGTTTTGTGTAAATTGATTGGTTGTGTAAATTGACTTGTTTTGTGTAAATTGTCTGGTTGTGTAAATTGACTGGTTTTGTGTAAATTGACCGGTTTAGGGTAGGTTTTTTGTGTAAATTAGAAGGGATCAGATAATTTCACCTCTATGGGAGTAATATAAGCATGACTGGATTTTTAGCAGATTTAGGGTTTAGGGTTTTGTGTAAATTGACTTGTTCTTTTTGTGTAAGATCTGCGAAATAATTGGTTAATTAAATTGTGATATTTCGATGTCGAAATATTTTTAACATTTAGGGTTTTGTGTAAATTGACTGGTTCTTTTTGTGTAAAATCTACGAAACAATTGGTTAAATTGTGATGTTTTGATGTTGAAATATTTTTAACATTTAGGGTTTACCGTTTTGTGTAAATTAACTGGTTCTTTTTGTGCAAAATCTGCGAAACAATTGGTTAAATTGTGATATTTGGATGTTGAAATATTTTTAACATTTAGAGTTTTGGGTTTTGTGTAAATTAACTAGTTTTTTTTTAGTAAAATTTGTGAAACAATTGGTTCAATTGTGATATTTTGATGTTGAAATATTTTTAACATTTAGGGTTTAGGGTTTTGCGTAAATTTACTAGTTATTTTTGTGTAAAATATGTGAAACAACTGGTTCAATTATGATATTTTGATGTTGAAATATATTTAACCATTACAGAGTCGAGACATAACCACCACAAAGCCGAAGTATGTTAATAATGTTTTATATTTTTTACATGTTTTCAATTAATTTGATATTTTAACTGTTTCACTTGAACAAGGTAATGTTTCACTCAAACAAGATAATGGTTAAGGGTCGAGAGATCCGAAGTTTAAAAAAAAAAAAAATTATAAGGGGGAGAAAAATATGCTTTCACTCCTCACATCTATCCACAAGGGTGCAAGTTCATAAATTTGGTGATTACATGATAAATATGTGAGACAGAGCTCATACAACTCCTTTAGAAAATATTTTAATATATTTAAACCAATCAATCCTTATGAAAGGTTTTGTGAATAGTAAAATTAATAAATATATTTTATCCAAATCAATCATTATGAATGTTTTTTGTAAATAGAGAAACCAACTAAATATATAGCATAATAGCATTGTTAGCTGCTATGTTGTAAATTTATCTATTCATATGATTGTTCGAGTGAAACATTACAGTCTAGTGCATCACATATAATCCTCATTCTTGCAGGGAAAAGCAAGAATTGCCTTAGGTAATAGCTCTAGTATGTATAGTAGTTGTAGAGTATAGTCTTTTACTTGTATGACCTAAGAGAATGAAGTTGCATGTTCATTAGTGCTTAATATTGGTACTGAAACTTGGAGTGCTTGTTCTGTATGGTGTTAACATATATAGATATAATATAGTTGTATTTCATTGATTTATCTACATTCAGATCCACTCATCATGAATAGTTTTTAATGATGTAGTTAAACTCTTACTTTTCATTAGCTTCATTTCTTATAAATATGACTACTATAGTATTTTAGTTGTATGAACTACCTTAGGTAATAACTCTAGTCTGTATAGTAGTTGTAGAGTATAGTCTTTTAGTTGTATGACCTGAGCAAATGTTGAAGTTGAATTTTTATTAGTGTTGAAGATTGGTACTGAAACTTGGAGTTCTTGTTGTGTATGGTGTTAACATATATAAATATAAGATAGTTGTAGTTCATCCATTTAACTGGATTCAGATCCATCCATCATGAACATTTTGTATTGGTGTAGTTAAACTGTTAGTTTTCATTGGATTTATTTCTTATAAATATGACTGATATAGTATTTTAGTTATATGAACTACCTTAGGTAATAGGCCTAGTCTTTATAGTAGTTGTTAGAAGTCAATAGGAAAATAGATAGAAAGGTTTTGGCAACAACAGTATTGTGAAATTTAAAAATTTAAGGTGCACAAATTTAATAAATTATCTTCAGCAGTCTCATCCTTCTGTTGTTTCAATTGTTATTTAATTGCAACGTTTCAGCAGTCTCATACTTTTTTTGTTTCATTTGTTGTTTCATTGCAACCTTTCAGCAGTTTCATACTTATGTTGTTTCATTGCAACCTAACAACAATCTCATACTTATGTTGTTTCATTTTTTGTTTCATTACAACCTTTCAGCAGTCTCATACTTCTATTGTTGCATTGCAACCTTTCATCACTCTCATACTTATGTTGTTTCATTGCAACCTTTCTGTTCATTGAGCATACCAAGTCTATCATATGACTACTTTAAATCCTCGTTTTCCAACAATATGTGCTTATTTTATTCTCTCAATTTTTTATTTAGAGTTGTGCAATGGGCCATAATTCTTTTTAGATGCAGTGAAACTGGTTTTTTTCAATGTCTTATAACATCTTGGGGTTTGAATTTTTTGGGATGGGGAGCATGTACATAGAATAAGATGTTTTTGTGTTCATCTGTCAATTGGGAACCTTTTTCACAATTTCAATGTCTTAGATTAGAGAAGGCAAGTAATAATCTAAGCTTATTTTGTTTTAATAGTATCATTAATGATTGGGATTATGCCTTTGCAAGTGAGGAATTTAGAAATGGGTTACACTGTCAATTTGTTAACTCCTAATGAATACAAGATATATTTTTGTAGAAATTAGAAATTGTTTGATACATACTAATTATAAATAAAAAATTATGATATAGGCTATGGAAAGTGTTGTGTTCTTTTAAATAAGAAATTATAACTTCAACAAATTAACAAACTTGTAGCAATTAGAAATTGTTTTATACATACTAATTTCGTGAGGCAACCCAGAAGGATGCTTCCCAACATTCCATGGATGCTATCCATAGAAAACCTATTTCATCCTTACCAAAATCGTATTTTTTTAAGGTTACAAAAATTAATTCATGCCATCCCTATGCTTGATGGCTTCCATTTCCTACATTGCCCAAAAATGTTGAGTTGATTGCCTGACCGATGTATGGTGGACTGCCCAAGATTGGATGATTAGGATGTTCCTAAATGTTTCCATATGCTTGACTCAAATTTTCTCCTTGTATCCATGGTGAAACTCAGTAGCCCAAGTGTCCACTTGTGTTACTAAACCCATCACTTACTCCAGGTGTCATATAAACACAGTTAGGATTCAAACCTACACTGGTAGGGGTATAAGAGGTAGGCCTAACCCCTGCCTAATAGTTGGGGACTTGGATGTTAATCAGGTCTTGGTATGATGGTTTCAGCTCTGCAATGTTGTCTAGTGTGCTAGACATCAACCTATTTGCCTCAAATTGGCTTGAACCATGGTCTTCCCTTCTTGTCACCACTCCTCATTTTCCAACTCTTGCTGAACCTTTCTTGCCTCTATCTCTTGCCTTTCCAATTTCCTTTGATGTTCCTCATCTTCCCTTCATTTTGTCTTTTCAGCCTTTCCTTTTCTTGATCTTCTGATGTTGCAATCCTTGTAATCCTCTTTTCATTAGCTAACTACTTTTTTCTCGTTTTAGCTTCCTAAATTTCATTCCTTTTATGTTCAAACTCAAACATTAAATTGATATAACCTTCAGATGTGAGAAATTGTGAATTCCACCCTAAAAAAAGATAATATGATGTTGAGTTCATTGATGAGGCCTTCATTCTCTCTACTGGTAGCTTTACGAATGCACCAAGTTACCTCTTCTTTTTTGTTGCCCCATGCTCCATCGGACTTGACACTTGGATTTCATTATCTGGGAAAACTGATTGGCTCCCATTGTTTTCTTATTCAAGTACTTCATGTTGAATAGGCTCCTCTTCCAGTGATCCATTGTCCACAAAATAATGAACAATTTCAGTGTTCAACCCTAATTGTTATGAAGGCATGTCTGTGCTTTCCTCATTGGTGGTAGATACATTATTTCTAGTGATATTCATTACGACCTCTTCCAACCATGATGGTGCACTTACTTTGGTTGGCATGGTAAATTTCTCATTATCAGCTGCATCACATGGAATGCCACATGCATAATTTGCAGGTGGTTCAGTGGGTGTGACAACCTCATTGATATTGTTAGTTGGTTCATGACTAAATTTTTTCTCGCTGACATGTTCATCATCATCTCCATAGAACAATCCTTTAGAAAGGGACATTATACCTTCAACAACAACTACATCTTCTTGGGCATTGACATGGTCTTTTAAGTCCTCTGCTTCTTGACCTTCCACTTCAAATGCTTGGCTACAACCAGTATCATGCATAAGAGCATCAAAATTAAGTGCCCATATACCAGTCCTCCTAAATCTGGCCTTGATATTAGAAGCTTTGAGAGCCCTTTTAAATGATTTATTTGCAAGCTCGGCTATCTCAAACCTCTTTAATTCCACCCCTAGATTCTTTGCCATCCATGAAGCTAGGTCGACCTTGATATAATTCTTGAAAGGCCAAAACATGCTCACATCAGGGGGATGCAATCTATGAGTGGTATGAGCTGGCAATTTTAATAGGTCAATGCCTAATTTATTGGTCTCCTCGATTTTCTGCACAACCATGTGGCTTCCATGGCCATCTAAAATCAGTAAGTTTTTTTTTTTCAGGCAAGACACCACTAGGTACAAAATCAGCAAAGTGGCAAAGCCAATTCAGGAATAGTTTCTTTGCCATCCATGCATGTGGATGTGCAACCATGCATGCACCGGGTTCACAATTATGTATATAATTTTTTTGTTTATTTTTACCTTTAAATAGATAAAATCATGGTATTGATGAACCAATTGCATTGACACAATAAAGAATTGTGATCCACTCCCCACTCTTAGGAAATATCCTAGGCATATTTCTACTCCCTCCCTTGGAAATTACCCTCATACCACAATTCCTTCCTGCCTGTAAGCTTGTTTCATCACAGTTCCATATATGGTCTAGGGCATATGAGTGTTGTTCATATGCAACATAAAGAGTGTTATAGAACTTGGAAATAATTGCAGGGCATAGATTTAAAGCCCTATCTCTGTCAAGGCCATCTGTTGTATGTAACACAAAGTCTGGATTCCTCTTTTTAAACCCACTCCACCGTGATTTATGAGGAAAACCATCTTTAAAGGGGTTTCGCCTCCCTTTACATATTTGAGCTACAGTGGATTTAAGTTGTATAAACTCCAACCCATGTCCCAATTAGGCTATCTCCTTACACCACTCAACCAGCTCATTCTCCTCTTCTTTAGTCATAACTGTAACAAGCCCTCTATGCTTTGTATTAGTCAACCCATTTATCCAATAATGTATGTTAGAGGTAGCCATACCATGTTTTTTTGCAAATGCATGAATCGAATATCCCTTTAACTCGATGCCATAAATTTCAACAAGAATGTCTTGCTTTTTCCTGCCTCGGATGGCACTGATTTTATTTGTTGGAATTGCACATTGCACTGTGGTTGAAGGTGCCTATCTGGCTAATGGTGGGCTGGGATGATCTGCTACAAAAGAGTGCTTTTCAACGAAATTGTTGGGAGCATTGAGAGAATTGACATCCTCATCTGATGAACTACTCCAAAACTGGGCCCCCCTTGTCCCTCGTCTCATGTTCCTTATCTGATAGCCACTTGAAACTCTTCGCATGGCTCCAAAAACCTGTAGATTTACCACCAAATTCTGATTTAAAATTGTATTCAAGTACAACATGAGTAAGAAATTTGATAAGTATTACAACACAACTGTATAGAGTAAACTATATTTATGTATGAATTCCAATATTAGCTTGAGAAATATAATTAATAGCTATTGAACATTAACAACATGACATATTCTGTTGTTTTTTGTGAACTCTTGCATTTTTGTAGGCAACTTGGTATTTTACTCAAAATAGCTCAGGTTGCATCTGAGTGTATATTGTGTTATCAGCAAGGATTTTATCTTAATGATAAAACCAAACCTTGTAATCCATTCATATCAATGAAGAATTTTGTGAATTAATTGACATTGAAGTGGAATAGACCTGGATTACCTTAATAGTTGAATTTGGATTACATTGTTACTTTGAATTATTTAATGATTTTCATTATATTGTATTTCAATTATGTATGACTTCTAATATCAACATGATAAATATAAGCGATACCTATTGAATGTTAACAACATGGTTGTAAGCAACATGGCATCTTCTATTGTTTTTTATGAACTCTTGCATTGGTGTAGGGAACTTGTGCATTTTGTATTTTGAAGTTAACATGGTTGTAAGCAATGTGGCATCTTCTAAGTTGACATGGATGTAAGCAACATAACATCTTCTAAGTTAACATGGTTGTAAGAAACATGGTTGTAAGTTAACATGGCTATCAGTTAACATGGTTGTAACTTAACAGGGTTGTAAGTTAAGATGGCTATAAGAAACATGGATGTAAGTTAACATGGGTATAAGTTAACATGGTTGTAAGTTAACATGGCTGTAGTTAACATCGCTTAATTTAACATGGCTTTAAGCAACATGGTTGTGAGCAACATGGCTGTAAGTTAACATGGCATCTTCTATTGTTAACATCGGTGTAAGTTAGCATGGTATCTTCTATTGTTAACATGGGTGTAAGTTAACATGGTTGCAAGCAACATACTTTCTGGCTTCATTAAGACAAGTTTGGTGACTTTGTTAAATTACGTTTATTGGGGGAAAGGGTTGAATGTTTTATGCAACTCTTTACACAAAAGTTCTCTAATGCTTAATTTTATACTCAACTTAATTTTACAGTCACTTCCATAGAGGTATTGACTTGACAAGAAAAACTAACTGGATAGGAAATTCGATAGGACATTCATAGTTTCTAGTTAAGTTTGTATTGAAGCCTTTGTACTGGTGTAGAGGTATTGAGTAACGCGACATTCATAGTTTCTGGTTAATTTCATATTGAAGCCTTTGTACTAGTGTAGAGGTATTGACTTGGCAATAAAATTTAACTAGATAGGACATTCATAGTTTCTAGTTAAGTTCACATTGAAGCCTTTGTACTCGTGGAAAAGGACAACTATACTTTAGCATAGCTAGGTTCCTCTAAAATAACTTCTAAACAATAATTATAAGGAGTTCTAAGCAGTTCTTCTTAGGCTCTTCACGATCTTAACCTCTTAGTGTAGGTTTAACTATGATGAAGCATTGATTTACTCTTCTTCTGAAGCCTTGATTTAGTCTTCAAAAACAGAAACTAGAAGTTGACTTATTGTGTTGTAAATGGAATTCTAAGAGTGATTGCATGAGCTCGGTTTTATTCGCGATCCTTCTATTCAGAACTTAATTAGAACTCACTAACAAAGACATGTCATAGACACCTAAGGTCAAACAAAGACAATTACATAAAGAAAGCTGTTAAATTGAACAACTTCTTTTTAAATTGAGAAGCTTACTAATTTCAGGATGAGTGGAGTTTGTGTCCATCTATTTATCTATCTGTGGAATTATGATTAGCGTGTGTCCATATATCTATCTATCTGTGGAATTATGATCTCTACCTTCATTTTCAAGACTTCAAATTTTTACACTGTTTCTAGCCTTCTCTTGCATGGTTGTGGGATTTCCTTGATTGATTTGTCTAGGCTGTGAGGATAGAAGCCATAATGTCACTGAACTAAGCTCCAATAAGTAGATACTAGCAGGTATATGATCTTTAACTTATAAGCTTAATATGGTTTCTCAACTAAAATGACGATAAAGTACTCAATATAATAACATTATCAACGAAAACCTATATGTCTGCAGCAACCAATGAAGAGAATGAATGTAACACTGTGCACATATTCTATTTGTATGTTTCCAATAGTTTATGAATATAATGAATGTAACACTATCTGAACACTTCGATTGTATGTCTGCAAAATTAATGGAACACCGTCTGAAAACAATTATATGTCTGCAAAATGAATGGAACACTGTTTGAAAAGTTTGATTATATGTGAACACTCTGATTTTATGTTTGCAATAGTTGATGAGTAGAATGAATGGTTCAAATGAAAAATAGTAATGGCTGATATTTTATAGTTTTATGATCTAGAATTTAATTGTTAGGGAAGATTGGCATGGATTTCCATCTCCCAAATTCAAATATGTATTGTGGATTGATTTGTACATGATCCAATGGTTGATCCTTGTGCTTTCCTGAATTTAATTCCTGAATTGAATTGGTTGTTGTGTTTAATTCTTGAATTGAAAGGTTGGGTGAACTGTTTCCTGAATTGAATGGTGTCATTTGATGTCTTCAGTAGGTTGAATGGTTAAACATACATGTACATATGGTTGATACACATTTCACCTTTTCTTGTGCAGGTGTTACCCAATAATGGGATGTGTTTGCCCCAATGCAAAATAGTGGGTGATTGTTTTATGGAATAGTTATACTTTTGGATGGAAAGCATTGTAATGTTTTTTAGTGCATTTTGACTTAGTTGGTAATTGAGAACTTGAGGTACTTGAGACAATAGGTCTTGTCAACTTTTGATGTGAAGGCTTGGTGTTTGACAGTTATTGGTCCAATCAAAATCTTGGCCCATTTTTTACATATTTATATAACTTATATAACTTAATATAAAGTATTTATGTGCATATTTTAGTGAATTTATGATTTTTTTTTTGTGGATGTGTGGGACGAGTACTATAACTACTACTAGTCCTTGCACAACAATAGAATCTCGGAATACAAACAAGTTACTTCAAAGTGTATCAGGTAGGTGTTATTAATCTCATGTCATGAATTCTACATTCATATTCAAATGTCCAGGAAGAGTGTTCCTAAAAATACTTAATAATGCTTTAAGAGATAGTTTAGCTATAATTAGGGATACTTGGATCCTGAATTGATATATTTCTGAACTTAAAAGTCATATCTATCAATAAGGTGAGTCAAGAAAAGAACGTCTTATTTTAAAAGTCTATCTAAGTTGTTCCATTACACCCTACCACCCAACTTATCAAAACCACTCAATAGTGTTTTCTTACCAAACCAAATATTAAGATACAAAAAAAAAATCCATAATTACCCTCAAGCCTTAAGAGAAATTTTAGAAAATCCTTCAACCATTATCTACATATCAACAATATTATGTTGACAAGTTTTAGAAAATCCTTTAGCCACTATCAAATCTAACCCACCTATCAACACCATTATGTTGAGAAGTTTTAGCAAATCATTCAACCATTATCTACCTATCAACACAATTATGTTGAGAAATTTTAGAAAATCATTCAGCCACTATCAAAGCTAACCTACGTATCAACACCATTATGAGAAGTTTTAACAAATCCTTCAGCCACTACCAAATCTAGCCTACCTATCAACACAATTATGTTACAATGGAAGGTCAAACATACGCTCTTTTGATGGTAATCCTAAGGTATAATGTCGGCTAGTTATAAATGGATGAAGTACTGTTGCTGTGCATCTAATATATAAGTGATAACCCATCATAGATGATATTTAATTTTCCTAAATTATTTGTCAAAACAATGAATTTCCAGTTGATCATCCTAGATAAATATCTTATTTGATGCGCTTATTCTATTTAATTGTCCAACTTTCTTCATAAATAATGATTTAGATTTGAACATAGATATAAGCATTAATCCATCATAGATGATATTTAATTTTCCTAAATTATTGGTCAAAACAATGAATTTCCAGTAGACCATCCTAGATAAATTTCTTATTTGATGCACTTGATTCTATTTAAATGTCCAACTTTCTTCATAAATAATGATTTAGATTTGAACATAAAAATGATGCAGGAAAATGAATTTACAAGTTTGACATCCATTTTATATCCAAATATCCTAGATAGTCGTGATGTGAAATATGCAGAGAGACAGTGGCCACGCCATACAGAGAGATAGTGTTGAGCCTTAGCTATGATCAATGCAGGCTTCAAGGCCGTGTATGACTATGGAGTAGCTCCACCCATGATACTTGCAACACTAGCAGTAGAGATGATGCAGCTCTTCTTCCTCAGGACTAGGATCATCATGCTGGCAATGTGTTGTTCAGTATTTTTTTTGTGTAGTCTAAGATTACGAGGCATAAATTTTTGAAAATCTGGTTTACTAGTGTAAAATTTAATATTTTGAGTATTTAAGGGGTTTTTAATAATGCTGAATCCATTTCCAAAATTAAAAAAAAACTATTCAAACATTTTCAACATTAAACTATTCAAACACTTCAACTATTTGATTGTTATTTTTTTTTTTTACCACAATAAAATCTGTTGTCCAAACTATTTTGTTAGTGTTGTAGACAACTCCTCACTCCTCTCACTTTTACCACTCCAAGATTAATTTCCAGAATTACTCCATTTTTTACTTTGCCATGATTTTAACCACATGTAATTCTGAAGTTCCCGCGTTGTTAAACATGATACCGAGCTGGATGTGTTTCTCCATGGCCAAATCTAATAAAAACTAAATATAAGTTAAATGGCTCTCCGGGTGAGAACCTGGAGAGTGTACAAATACTCATACACACACTCTAACTATTGAGTCAGATGAGCCTTAATTATATAGGCTTTCAAACTAACGGGATGGTTTCAACCACTCTCGAGATATTATGACTTGAGATATAATCTTAGCATCTCAATCCTATCATCATCATAACAAGAATCTAATTATGACTTTAGCCATTAATTCCAACACTCCCCCTTAATGGAGAAAGGGTACTGAACAATAACATACGCCTGTTGGTCTAGTCCCAGCTAGGCTTATAATAAAAAACATGAAAAACTTGGTAACAGAGTTTTCATTTTTGTCTTTATGCTTCTGACTCCATACTTGTTCATTCTGAGTCAAGGCTTCATCTTCACTTTCCTCACCATGAGGTAGCGATGTATTTGCACATCATTTCTTCCCCTGTGAAGGAAAACTTGAATTCTTGTTCTCATCCTTCTCATAATTATGGCAGGCTTAATAGGAGAATGTTTTCTCTCACTATTTCTGGTTTCAATCATCTGTACATCAACGATGATATCTTCACCATTGATTACTGCAATTTATGTGTTAATTTCATAAAGACATGGTGTTTCAAGCCATGCTTCAAGAAACTTCAATTCTTCTTCAAAATTTATTGTTGTTTCTTGCTTACCAATATCTGCACGAAAAACAATGTTAGATTTATAAACATGACCACAATTACTTTCATCTTCCTACTCCTTCAGGAGAGCTTTCATTTCAACATCTCTCCCTACTTCATCCCTTTTTGCTAACATATTTATGCCTTCATCTAGTTCTGTTGTTGCAAGCATGTTCTGCATTTGATCTATATGTGAAGATAGGCCTTCCTTCTCACCAAACAGTAATTCATCAATAAGATGTTTTTCAATCATCAAATTGATCCACTCATCATGAGATATATAAGTCTCATCAAACTTGATTTCTGCATTAGGAAAACTTTCAGGTTCTATAATAATGGATGTGTTTTCATCATTACAAGTTTCAATTACAGATACACATTCATCACCCATCATTACATCTTCAGTTTCACAATCAAATATGGGATCATTATCAAGAGAAATATCTTCAGCATCATTGCCCTCATTCAAATATTATTTCATCTCTAAAACATCCCATAAAAACTTTGTACTAGCAATCTCTCCATATTCATATATTATGCTGAGTATGATGTTGTCATCTACTGTAGATGTTATAAGACTTAATACTACTGTATCTCCACTATCATTAATAACATATTTAACATAATCCATTAAATTTACCTTCCATAGTACTATTTTCATTTCATTTTCCCAGCTTTCATAATTCATACCTGAAAAAAATGGTAAATATGGCATTAACCATTTAATAATCTCACCAAATTCTAAATCTGCATCTTGATCAGTAGCTCATCCATCACCGTCAACCTGAAACAAATCACAAAATTCTGCAACACAATATTTTGCACTTCTCCGTTGATGCTTTCTCCTGAATTTTCTTCGAGACTCTTTCAATTTACTTTGACGACCCATTTTCTCCTTCTATTTTCTCTCTTGCAAGAACACTTCCACTAGGAATAGTTTCTTGCCCACTGCACTTTCCTTGAATGCACTTTTCTTGGGGCATTCAAGTTGAAGTCTTGGCATATAAATTCACTGATCTCAAAGGGTTTCTCAGCAGAATTCAACCTCTCTAAAGAGTTGAAGAACTTAAACAGTCCTGGAATGCCAGCCAAACTTGTTGTGTCGCTGCGTCCATTAATTCACTCATCCACACTCCAAACAGAGTTGTTGCCACTGGGCAGATTTAGAGGCACACCTAGCTTCACGGGTGCTCTTCTCCTCACAGTTCGCTCACTGATTGGTACAGGTCACGGATGGGAGCTGGTAAAATTAGAGCAGAATTTTACCGTGGTAAAAAACGCAATTAGAGCATAATTTCACCTGGGAACCAATTATTTGAATTAATGCAACGATCTAATGCCACATAAAAATCAGCCAACGATCACCCCACCAGTGTGGAAGCCAATTGATTTAAAATGAGGACAGGTACCACGTTAAAAAAAAATGGGTATCCCAACTTATGGATCCAAGAAAAACTCTGGAAGAACACCACAATAAGTAGATCTTGATTGGAGAAATTTCGATCTGCACAACACCACATAAACACGACCTTACTGGCCTCGAGTGATCGGCCACAACTAGAGCTATACCAATCTGAAAACCACCATGATCTGTGCACCACCTCGATCAACTGATCCAAAAATTCACCATGATCCACACTGCTTGTGCTAAACTCCCTCTTCTCGACCTCCGATACCACAAAGCCACATAACAGATATCCTACAGCCAAAGTTGCAGGGGCTCTTCTTCCTCCAAGATCGGCCTACACAGTCACCATGCCACACATTGTCTCGCACACGGTCACGTGCCTCATGAAATAATCTGAGCTCATGAGCTCACGACTATTGGTCTCACACAGCATGGCAACAGGCAATCTTCTTTGTCGCATGCCCAGGAGTGCTCCCCCTCCGCAACACGGCTCTTCTCAAGAACGATCAGCACAATTCCTGCAAACGGGATCTATGATCTACTTACAGCCACCGATCGAATGATTTGGGGTTCACGGGACCTTGTGTCATTGATGCACCACTCTTGACATATATGCTACGTTGGCTACACTGGGCATAAATCCAAGAAATTCATTGACTCTCCCACAGGCCCGCACATTTTAGGGTTTTCCTTCGTTCACCGGTAAGCTCTGATTAGTGCGATTTATTGTGGTACATACACAATGATCACCTGAAATCACATAGCCACAATAAGATTTTGCGATGTATGTGACAAACCCAAAAAAATCACGCAAAAATCCACGCCCTCTTCTCGGTGTCGGGACACGCTCATTCCACAAACTCACAAGCTGGATAGGAAACCCGTAGTTTCTAACTTGTAGATCTCGCTGGTAGCCATGCTTTCATCTATGGTTTCTCAGAGCCCTTGTATAATTTGTCGGATCTGAAAAATAAATCTATGATCTAACTCCAACACTGTTCAGACTACAAATACAACTGTGATGTGGTTTCACCTGAGCTATTGCATTTAAACGTGAACGATTACTATAAATGCGAGAAAATCACCTTGAATTCTGTTTTCATCTATGCTCCTCTGCGTACATCCGCAGCCTCTCATGAAATTTTTAATTTTATCAGATCTTCCTCGACCATGCAGCAAATCACGAGTTGCAATAGCTTCCTTCCCATTAATAGTCAAATTCCCTCTATCGGCCCTCCTCATACAGGAAATCAAATGTCATCACTCGGCCTTCCTCACCAAGATCCGGCTGATCACAAGCTCAGTATCAAAGAGATACAAACAACTCCACCTGATGTGATGCCTCTCCTATGAGAGGTACAAGCAGGTTCCTTAAATAGTGTTGGGTCCTCATACAATAGCAACGATCCACCACAGATCCTTACGTCGTCCAGCGAGCCTGACCAACCATTACAAATCTCTTATCCCTCTCTCAATGGACAAACAAACTCAGCTAGCTTCAACCTGAAGCTTTGATACCATGATAAAAAACTGAATATAAGCTAATGGCTCTCCACGTGAGAACCTGGAGAGTGTAAAAACACTCATACACACACTCTGACTATTGAGTCAAATGAGCCTTAGTTATATAGGCTTTCAAACTAATGGGATGGTTTCAACCACTCTCGAGATATTAGGACTTGAGATCTAATCTTAGCATCTCAATCCTATCATCATCATAACAACAATCTAATTATGACTTTCTCCATTAATTCCAACAAAATCCACCGCCGCACTGATGTCCTCGTCTTTACTCACATGACAGTGCATGTAAGTGGCCGCAGCATTTCACACCATCGATGTGCTCCATCAAAGCTCAAATTTCCAACACAAGAAGTCGTTGCACTGAGCTCTTCGTTAGACATGACATGGACAGATGAGTCGTTAACGAATTTAAATCTAACAACCAGTATATACTACTATGGACATATATTACCTAACCTTTATTATGTTATAACCTAACAAATATGTATGATCACCATAAACAACACAACGTTGATAACTGACATATATTAATGATGAGAAGGAGAATTGAAACCATAAACAACACTAGTGACTAACATGTATCAATGTTTATTATAGACTATATCAATTTTATATTATTTCAATATAATTAAAAAAACAAAGCCAATGTTTGTCTTTCTTTCTTTCCCTTTTCTTTTCCAATAGGCTATTTGTTTTCGAGGTTGTTTCTCTTTTTATTATACATTAATGCATACTTACAGCAGAGAAGGCTCATTTTTCTTAAGAAGAATGTGATCAATTACATATTAGTTATAAATTATATTTGGGTTTGTTTTATATTCATCATGATATATTTTTATTTCTATATATTTTGTAATTTTAAATTTTAGAACTATAATTATATAAAATAATATAAGGTATAAGAGTTTTATTGCTAATTTATTTATGCATTCAAAAATATAACAAAATATCACAATCTTATTTGAAATTGTTTTGCTAAATTTCAGTGAAAGAAGTTATTACATCAATCTTATCCATCCATCATATTAAATATACTCAAATTATTAAAATTCTAAAAATCATAAAAAATAGCCTTATTATTATTGCTATAATTAAAAATATATATATATATTTTTATATTATTATTAAAAATAATTAATACAAGTTAAACATATACATTTTAAAAAATGTAACGAGTAATAACCATAGAGATTTACCATATTTTATTATGAAGATTCTTAACATTTAAATGGGAGGCGCATCTAGTTTGAAAATGCATATTGACCTATGATCTCTTTTCAGTACTACTAAAACCATGGCAACCATATAATTTTAAAATGGCTAGTAAATGCTTATAAACTATAAACATCAATCCATGATAAACATCAAAGCACTTGTCCTAAAATATATCTTATATTGCTCAAATTAAATTATTATTATTATTACGCCGTAGGCGTCTTTATTTGAAAACAACCTTGCTAGGTGTCCTCGTGTCATAATGTGAGCCCTTTGATCTTTTGTTAGACGATTGAATCGTCATCGGCCATAGATTTGACTTGTAGCAGTTGCCAGGCAGTTGCCATTTTGCGCTGATTAACCGCTTTGCTTGTTTCTGTGCGTTCTTAATGGTGGCAGGTTGCGTACAACAGAGAAAACAACCAGAGTGACCACTGTAACGCCGGCTCTCTGTCTGTAGTTGGGATGCTTGGAATACGTGTTAGCAAAACGAAGGGAAACGCGAGATATCGAGTGCGGGCGTCGTGCCTTCTGTGGTGAAGATTTTAAGCTCCGCAGGTTCGAAACCGGGACAAGTCGCTTGTGGCCAGAAGAGTGGTCGATATCGACATCGAAATCACTTCCTCGTCGCAGCTTGGTATGTGCATGCTAGAAGTTCAGCTTTTGAAACTTCTTTCTCTGACCCAACATGTTGTTTCTTTGTCAAATTTGGTGTTTTACTCTTCATTATCAATGTCGTTGTGGAAATCTTATCGTGGCTGTGATTTGGATGCAAAGAGGTTTGGTTCTTTAGAAAGGAGAATTTTAAGTTTGAGGAAATTTTGGAAGGCAATAATATTGCCAGTCCAGTTCCAGCTTGCACTAGGATGGCGTACATTCTTCGCCTCCGCATATCACCGAGCCACAGGTATGGATTGGAGGTTTGCAATCGACGCTTCTCTTTAATTCTTCTGGCAACAGATAATTTTCTTTAATTCTTCCGGCAACAGATGCTTTTCCTTAATTCTTCTGGCAACAAATAATTTTTTTAATTCTTCCGGCGACTGATGCTTTTATTTAATTTTTCTTGTTGGGAGACGATCTTTAATGTATTTGCTTTGAGTTTTGCAGAAAATCTTTAATTGATTTTTCGTTTCTTTGGATTTTGCAGATGATCTTTAATGAATTTTTCTCATCTTTGCGTTTTGCGAAGGATCTTTAATCGATTTTCTTTGGTTCTTGAATTGTGCAGACGAATGGGAATGGCTCTGAAGTTAGTATTTGGACTCGAAAACGTTGGTTCAAGGAGAATGGAGCCGAGTATGCTTATATGGCCACTGAGAAAGACAACGAACCGTGCATAAGGCTTTTCTGTGAAAATGCAATTATATCAAGTTTCGAACACCGTCCATACTGGTTCACGAATGGCCTACAGACGGAGGAAGGTCTGTATTACCTGCTTTTTGGGCTGCTTTAAGCGTCTGGAACAGTAGCGATGTGTTCGCTGGAAGTGAAGGCAATATCAATAATTAAATACATATACGCTGACACAATTCGCTTCTCGGAGAGTGCTTTACCTTGGCTCAAGATCCCCCTCAATTCCAGACATGTTTCATCCCTTTGCGCTGCATTTTCTGTATGGACTGCATTTTCTTATAATGCTAGTGATGCATTGCTTAACTTTTCCATCCATTCATTTCATTCTATCAATTGCATAGATACGATAGAACATCACAACGCACAAATTATAAAATCACTGGTAAGAAGACCAAACGTTGTCATAACAGTGCGTATATTAAAATTAAAAATGTCTTTAATTTTTCATTTTTATTTTATTCCTACCATAAATCATAATAAGAAAAAAGGAATGTGAAATTTACACTATTTAAATGATTTAAAAGGGATACGGACCCCTTTCTGAAAACAAGATTAACCACTCTTTAATATAGATCCTATTCTATGTTATATGATCTGTGATCAAAGTTATATACATATTGAAATCAAAATTTGTTATTATTTATTATTTTTCAAAGGCTGCGTTGTTTTTAACATTGTATATACACAAGTGACCATTTTGATAATCATATTGTTCTTACCTCAAAATACTATTATAAAGCTCATGCCACTTTGGCTAGATCCATTTACTTATAGGCTTTGTTGCATTCTTTTGAAAGGTAATTGGTAATTTCATACTGATTTAAATGTTCATCTGGAAGAGGCGGCAGTAATCAACGTAGTACCTTTTAATATTATTAAATTCAAATTTGGCTTTACTTGCACACAATTCACATGGTGTTGTTTCTATTTATCATTCTTGACTAAGTTTTTCTCAAAAGCTCTTACATAGTAAATCACGCAAAAACTTACAATACCTAATCTCATTTTATCAGCGATTTTATATATATAGTTTGTTTGGAGTCATTACATCTTTAGTCCTATTAACAATTGTATTTCACATAAGAATCTTACGGCGTTTCCTTTGCAACATCTCATAATGGTGCAATTGCTAGTTATTATTATTACCAACATATATCCATCTTAAGTACGAGGGATCAAATTTCTTCACGTGAAAACTTTTTAAAGTGCAAAACACAACATAATTTTTTTTAAATGATAAATGACATTATTAAAATGTTTTTTTTTTTTAAGTATAAAATTTAAACATCTTACTCACACTTTTTTTCTACTTCTTATTACTTTACAACATATTCTTTTTTTTTTTTAAGTGGGTTGTAAAATGAGTTAATCAATATTCTTAACCATGTATATTTATCTTTTCTTTACCATATAATTAGTAATATTTTTTGTTTAGTTAATATCATGCTTAATCAATAGCACATACATAATATGACACATGTTGATATTACACTTTTTTTAATTAATTAATTTTAGATCAATTATTAATTATTGATTTGTATAATATTTCAACATATTCAATTGAAGTTAAATCTCCACCATCTACTCAATAATTACTATAATAAATTAATAACAATTATTATGAAATATCCTATTAATTTTTTACTATTCGCTTAATAATTACTAATAATAAATTAAATTTTTTAAAAAACCATCTTAAAATAAACATGTTTAAACAAATTAATTCCTATATATATTATATTTTAGGAAAAACTAAGTAAGAGTGAATATCATTTATTATTAGAATAAAGGAAAACTAAGTAAAAGTGAAAGTCATTTCTTTATTATGAGAATAAAATCTATAGTGACCGCTCACACAATCATTTTTACATTCAAACTTTAAAAATGAGCAAATCCTAAACTTACCCTGGAATATATAAATATTCCACTGAAACTGGCTCGCTCATGACACGATGACAATTACAGACAATAATATGGAAACAGCCAATAGCTAAGCTAAAGACTCTGCGGTACTTACTCTAAATCGACATTATTATATATATTCCAGTACTAGGACTCTCTTGCTTCACTGAGAATTACCTGTAAGAAATATCAACGGTAGAGCTTCCAAGAATTGTTAACAACCGTGACTCCGCCATCTACTACAAGGTTATGCCCGCTCACATATTTAGCCTCATCGCTAGCCAGGTACAGACCAGCCTCCGCAATATCCTCAGCTTTAAGAGTCGTTCCCTCTAAGTTGGCAACACTATTAGCGAATGCCTCCACGGCGGCCTTATCGTCCTCTGAAAAAGCCAAAGCATTTCCTTGTTTTAGGTACTTGTTTACAAGGGTAGTGGCCACCGCATAAGGAGAGACAGCGTTAACTCTGATACCGTATTTCCCAAGCTCAGCGGCTCCGTTCTTTGTCAGCCCCATGATTGCATGCTTCGAGGCGGTGTATTCGTATGGAGTAGCTCCACCTATGATACTTGCAACGCTGGCAGTAGAGATTATGCAGCCCTTCTTCCTCGGGATCATCACGCGGCCCGCGTGCTTAATGCCCAGCATCACTCCTCTCACGTTGACCCTCATTACTCGATCGAATTGCTCCATCTCATAATCCGCCACGCTTTCAGCCGCGTGGAATTCGAGAGTTCCTGCGTTGTTATACATGATATCGAGTTGCCCATGTTTCTCGATGGCCAAATCCACAGCAGCGCTGACGTCTTCTTCTTTGCTCACATCGCAGTGCAGGTAAGTGGCCGCAGGGGAAAGGGATTCGGCCAGATTTTTTCCGGCTTCGTCTGCAATGTCTGCGATTATGACTTTGGCTCCATGCTTTGTGAAGAGCCGAGCGAGGGCTTCTCCTATGCCCGCTGCTCCACCCGTTAATATTGCTACCTTGTCTTCCAATCTGCATTCAAAGATCATTGCCCAGAATCACTGACGAACATTCCCACTCTGCTCTCCACCCCAAAATTAAAAAGAAAAAATGCAGACACAAAGTTTCAAAGAATTGAATTCTGAAACAAAAAGATGGCAAACAAAAACCGAAAGAGCATTTCTGCATTGCTGTGATTACCGTCGCTGTGGTCCATTAAAGGTGAGATTGCCAACACAAGAAGCCGCTGCACCAAGCTCTTCGTCAGACATGGCTGGGGAGCGAGATGGGCAGATCGATGAGATGGAGAAGTGATGAAGGATCAACAACACAAATGTCTGCACATCTATTAATGTTTACTTATACTATACAGACCATCCAAACTTATACCAGTGTCGGGTCACTAAAATTTGCGATCTGAGAACTTAACAAGAACACGTATCCAACTTATTCACCAGTCGTTCCAATTTTCGAATTAATCAAAGAGATAATTAATAATAGTATTCTTGTGATTCAACATGTCATTAATAAGTAAACGACATATATTGTTAGATTCTCTACTATAACATCTAAGGAAATTACTGATTGTTAGTATTTTTTTTAAATATATATTTTTTTAAATACTAAATTTTATAAATTTCAGGGACGAATTTTTTATTATCAAATAAAGTTTAATTTTTATAAATTATTTATTTTTCGGTAAAATAAACTTTTTCATTAATAGTGAAGATTTATATGTACTTTCAATTTCCCAAACGCACTAAAATTCAAGGGTACTCTTCATCCAATCCTTACACATATGCTAATTCTTATTTGTCAGCTTTCAAGTGTATTTTTTTTTAATTTAGTGATTTTTTTCTTTTTATTATTGCCAAAAGTTTTTTTATTTCAATTTAAGGTGGATAAGGATCGGTTAACTTTTTTGTATTTTCTTAATTGAAGACCTACATTGATCTTAAGAGAATATGTTCTCTCATTATTGTGGAAGGCTTTTTATTTGAGATGGATGAGGGTCTAGTGACTTTTTATTTATTTATTTAATTAAGGAGCTAGATTGATTCTCAAGCTAATATACTCAGCATATGTTCAGTCTTAATGCTTATCAACAAATGTAGTGTATTACACATTTTGTTAGGTTGCATTGGCTTTTAATAAATTTAAAAAATTAGATTCTTTCCACCACTACCAACCAATTTTCTAGGGATTTGAGATTATTTCAATTTTAATAATTTTCTTCATGATAACTTCCTCATTATTATTTATAACATTCATTTATATATAAGCAAATTTTATTAAGCAAAATGGTCAATTACTTTTAATAAATTTAAAAAATTAGATTAGTGCCAAGTGGCTCCCCACCCACAAATTTCATAGGGATTTGGTATAATTCCAATTCTAATAAGTTCCTCCATGATATTTTCCTCATTATTATTTATAACATTCATTTATATATAAGCAAATTTTATTTAGAAAAATTGTCCATTTTACAATAAGGTGTGTAATTCCTTCTTTTTCTTAAGTTAAAATTGACGCTTAATCTTTTTATATATGTAAATGTGTGCAATAGTTTTTTTTGTTATATTTATGAATCCTTTGGCTATATCAACCACAATAACATTTTTAATATCATTGTAATAGTAAGAAAAGTTATAACAAATCACCTTTTTGTAAGAACAATTTATCCAAGCCCAATAAATCCTATTATTTAATAATAATATGTCTATTACTTTTCATAATTTGTTTGACTCTTCTCCTCAATTTACTAAGGTTTTAACTAGAAATTTCACCACATGTTGCAAAGGAAATGTTGTAAGGTGCATAGGAAAGACTAGCAAATAAAAGATAATTATTCTTTTACTCTTTTAATTCAAACTTCCGACAACATAAGTAAGACTAGAAAATCAAAATGAATGATTTTTTCATTCTTTTAATTTCAATTTTGATCATGAGCACATAATGCTCACCACACAAATGCAATTAAATGCTTCACAAGGTACCTTCCAACCTATGTGATGAGACATGACTCAGAGACATTTTTCTTGTTATGTTCCAATTCCCTTTCATGTCTTGTTAGTAGTTCTCCAGCATAGGTCATATACTTAAAAAGTACAGTGTCTCCATTGTTGCACCATGGAAAAGTTCAAATACTCTCCAAAGGGTCCATGAAGTTGTGTCCTTAACATGACTATTCTTATCCTTCATTGCATTGATAATAAAGTTGAGAGCAACATTACCAAGAGGAGTAAGCTTATCACGTGATGGACCCTCCAAAATTGATCTAAAGGCATAAGTAGCTGCCTCTTGACATCTCCAATATGGATTTGATATGTTTTCTTCTAGAAATGGCATAAAAATGGGGACAATATCATCTCCCATAGTTCTCGAACAAGACGCTAGCAAGTTCCTCTAGCCATAGAGAGATTCCATGCCCCCTCATCTCGATCTTGGTCCTCTTCTTGTTTAAAAAATGCTTGTAATAACAATGGCACAAGAGCAGAGAGTGCATTATTGATAAAATAAAACCAAGGAACATATGGATCACCAATTATGTCTCCTGCATATTCCTATAATATATCAATTTCCTCATCACAAATAGAACTCCAAAACTCGATAGCTTGAAGAGAAATCGTCTATTCATCTGGTTTGACAACCTTTTCTATAATACTAAATCTGTCTTGCATGTAAGAGAAAAGCTTCTCATAATGTGTAGAAGATATTAGGCATTCAAAGCAGCTTGTCGAATCCTTACTTCCAAGGACAAGGTTGCTTCACACACTACTCTCATAATACAATCCCTCTCTATATCATTATTAAAATTTGTTTGACTAAAATTCAAAGAATTATACAATGTTTGAGCAGTAGGAAGTGTAACCTCATTTTTAATCTCAAATGAATTAATTCCCTGCACAACAATTGTAAGGATGGAATTAACCTGATCCTGGGCAAGACTATCTGGAACAACCTCCTCACAAATATATCCAAGAGTTTCTAGAGTGGCACGTTTGGGATGCGTGGGTGGTTCCATTTGTGGGCCACCCATGTTGAGTAATAATGTCCTGATGATATTTGGCCACTGGCCTTGAGGTAACTCAATGCTAGCAATATTTGCTATAACTTGTGATGAAGTAGATCGAGCATCTGGAACATGTGAAGAAATAGTTTGCAGTAAGAAGCCCTTGATCTGATTCTTCATTACTCCATATAGGAAGAACCATCTTTGTAATGGCCATTGATATTTCAGGATGTCGGCTCTCACATTTGACATTCATGTTTTCCTTCAAGGACTTGTTTCACATCTAGAATTCATCTTTTTATTTTACTCTCAAAGTGAAAGTAGAATATAAAAAATCATAGTTAGTTCAGAACTTAAAATTAAGATACCTCAACCATATTCCTTTGAAATGCATACTCTTAAATACTGCAAGGGCCTAAATTAAGAAGCTTTGCATACATTTTACGTGGATTAAAATAATATTAGAGAGTAAGTTAAAGTGAATGAATATATATTTTTCAGCACGAGCATTGTCCTTAAATTTCTAGCAGCAATACTTCCATATCAATTGGAATAGCTCATATTAAGCATGAAGAAATTACACAAATCCCACTATACAAAGAAAAAATTCTTGTTCAAGACGAGATGTACCTTCACCATGATAAAGCAGAAAATATAAAGAAAGGCCTTAAATTAGACCACCTGAAGGTTAATTAATAGAAAAACTAATAACTACTATATCCATTTGAATCAGTCAGACACAGACTAGGCGGGTATATTGATGAAATTATTGGGATTATCATTCCATACAATAGTCAAACAAGATGCATGAATTGAACATCCATTAATCAGCATACTTCAAGCCAAAAAATAATAGAGTCATCCCATTCACAATAATACATATAGCATTGGCCAAAATTAAGCAACAAACATGCACATGAGGGCACCATGAAGATATACATAAGCACAAGAGAAAATAGAGGAATATTTCTACGACAAAGAAAGAATGATTCAACTCAAATTAGTAATGCATTGAAAAAAATTATTCTTCATATGCATGCTTGATTTAAAGCAATCAGAAACATAAATGTAATGGATAAAGGATATTTAACCTATCCAATTAATAAGGGGAAAATATGGAAGATAAGAAGGTGGAAATCTAGATGCTAATATTTGATGAACTTGTCTAATGCATCAATGTTGATCCTAAGAAAAAAATGCAATTTCTTTTAGATATAATAAAATAATGGCTATTAATCACTCTGGCCATTTACAAATTCTCATCAATGTTGATCCTAAGAAAAAAATGCAATTTCTTTTAGATATAATAAAATAATGGCTATTAATCACTCTGGCCATTTACAAATTCTCATACAAAGTGGCAGAAGTAATGATATATTTTTTTGGTTATGCAATCTTGAAATTTCCATTGCTTATTTCAAACCAACCTTTGATGTGTTTGTAAGCAATAAAAGAAACAAAGGTGGATGTTTTAGTTGTTTATTCAAAAACTATACTAAGAGTTTCTTTCATAATCATGAATGTAGTTTAAGCTCTATTTGAGGCCCACTAACAAGAAGGAATTGGGAAATACTTTCATAATATTACTGCTAAGTGGTGGAAGAGCTGAAAAGTTAGCAGAGGTAGGAATCAAATTCCCAGATCCTCTCAACCAAACTACGCCATGCATTTTCAAACTTTCTAAACACAATCAGCTTGAAAAAACTTGATGTACAGTCATGCGAACCTATCATCATATGACAAGCATTCATCAATAAATTCATTATAAAAGGAATATTGTGGTAGCAACTATGCATAATTTGAACCTAATGTTTCAGCCAAGTCACCTAGGACCCCAACTGCAACCTTTGTTACTTGCTCATCCCAGCATTAACATGTATGAAAATATAAACGTCTATCAAAATAATGAGAAGGAATCTTAGGTAAACATAACGAGCACTAAAATCCTTATCTGTAATTATGATATCCTTGGAAACCTTAGGAACACAACCTTAAACTATGCCAACTTTTCCCACAAGTCTTGACCATGTAACATTAAAAATCTTATTCCTCCACAGATACATGCCTACCATTTCAAACCTCCAATCATTATTATTGCAAATTTTTATTTTGTGAGGTGCATTATTACAATTCCTATTTTTTAGGAGAAAGGAGAGTATGAATGTGGAATGAAATCCTTCACATAAGGATATTTCGTCGTATTAGTAAGACATTCAAATATTATGAACATCACATAAATAACAACAATAACAACAATCCAAAAAAGACCCACGAGGCACAACATTGAAACTACCATAACAACAATCCAAAAAAGACCCACAAGAGACACATTGAAATTACTTGCAATGTTAGTAAGGGAGGGAGCAATCACATCAGCCTTTGACCCCATAGAATTTGGTGGGATCAATCATATAATAGTTAATGGTTTTCCTCTATGTTTTTTTCTGGCCCGTTAGACCACTCAACTAGGAATGCATTATAACTCTGTAAATTTTTCTGTTAGTTGGGTTATGTTTCAACAATAAAGCAACACGAGCTTTTCTCCTCAATGGCCTAGGTTCAGTTCCCAGTATCCAAACCATTAGTGTGAATCATTATTTATTTCCCATAGTTCAAAATATACCAGGCTAAATGTGAATACTTGATCCTCTCCTTTATGTTTCCAATATTTGTTGAAGTAAAATAGAGTACTGAATTCTCCATTCTTTGGATGCATGTCTAATTTTCCATCCTAGAAATTTTGATTTTTAATTATGTGGTTAAGTTGGCCCAATAGTAAGTATTTTTATATGAGTATATTTTCAATGATAAAATGATGTTTCTATGTATGAAAATCTCTCTTTTTCCTAGGAATTCCCAAAGTGGTATGTCCCAAGAGTTTCATGTCTGCTTTGGCTAAATATTGGGTGGCTCATGGTGAAAGAATAAAAACTAATGAAATTTATCCATCTATGCTCATAAGGCTACATCTCCAAAGATATGAAAAACTTGTATGTGAAATATTCCTTCACTTGTAAAGCTACAAAGTACTCAGTTTCATGCTAATTAATTGATTTGGTAAATATGACACATAAGCCATATCAAAGTGCTATGTGTTTCTTGTAAGAGAAACAAATTATATTTAAATATTATTGCAATAATTCAACATTTAATTAGAAATAATGTTGTAAATACATTTGAACTTGTAAATCACAACTCTATTAAATTACACTTGTATGTCCAAAGAAGATGTGGTCAAACATATATTAAGCCTTTATAATGACCAAACTCTGTTACAATTAAAATTTTCCTTAGAACTAACCACTTAATTTTGTTTAATAGAGTTAATTACGATGTAATTTGAAATACATAAAGTTAAAACTACAACTAACCATTATTCTAGACCATAATAACAATAACTTTATATTCTCACATATTCCCTCAATGAATAAACTTAACTTGTCTTAAACTAAAAAAGTATTATGTAAGCTAGATTTCTTTCCATTTTTCTAATATATACAAACTTAGTTTATAATGAGGAAATCCAAAACATTAGAAAGTAATAGGTAAAAGCTTATGATATTTGATACAACCCTTCACTACAATGAAACTCTACTAGAATCAAATTTGAGGTACAAAATATAATCTACACAAACATCGACACACAATATCTTCACTGTGCAGAATGAACACATACATGCCCGTCATATCCACCACGAACATCAACCCATTCAAGATGAATTTCCATCTCACTAGACTTGACATTACACAACCTTAAGCACACATCCTAAATATGCCATCAAAATACTTCATGAAAATTTATTTATATGAAGAATTCTCCTTTGATGGTACCAACTTGAGAATTGGTCTCATAGATGATGCACTCTTCAAGAATTTCTATATTCTTAGATACTCCCTAAAATTAGTTTAAACAATAAGTTAGGCTCAACCAGTAATTTAAACAACATATCTTCCCCTCAATATTTCATACATTAAATTGCTAATTATAATTACAAATTAGCATCCACAACACTTGTAATATTTATGAACATACTATATTGATATAACAATTTAAATTGCTTCTAATTTCACCACCATTACCACATGTTTTAATCTGTTGGTTACAATTATTAATGACTACCAAATCTAAAGTTGTTTAAAACATAGTTACCTCGTATTTTTCAAAGTTTCTGAAGCCCATTTATAAATATAATTAGAATTCATCCATGTGTTTTCTAAATTCTATACCTATTGCATATGCAAGGGATCCTATTGCCAACATTGCTTGCTCATAAATAATGACACTCTAATATGGGAATAAGTGGATTAGCCATTAAGACTTCAACACTCTCAATAGATTTCATCCACTAATAAGAAAAGTGGAAGAAATTCTACCAATAATATTAAAAAAATAAAATATTAATAATCAAGTTAAAAGGAATTATTTTGTTCCATGTTAATTTATCATTTTGAGTTTGTTTAACAAAATCTCTTTTATAGCCTAAATAACTTTTAGTTTTAAAACATTTTCAAAATTCATGCATCTATTCTTTTTTGTAATTCACATAAAGGAAATTAAAGCATGGAGCGTGATTACCGTCGCTGTGGTCCATTAACGCTGGGATTTCCAACACAAGAAGAGCAATCCTGCATAGCTGTGATTACCGTAGCTGTGGTCCATTAAAGCTGGGATTGCCAACACAAGAAGTCGGTGCACCAAGCTCTTCGTAGACAAGAAGTAGGGTCATTAAAATTTGCGATCCGAGAACTTAACCAGAACACGTATCAAATTTATTCACCACTCGTTCCAATTTTCGAATTAATGAAAGAGACCATTAATATTGTGATTCAACATGTCATTAAAAACTTTTACGTAAAAGACAAATTTTGTCATTGTTTTTTGTTAGACAATGAAATTATTGAAATGATTGATTATAGTTTCTAGTAATTTTTAAAATTTAATGGCTAGTTTTAAATGCTATTATTGGGCAATGGTGCATTTTTACTATTTATTCAATGAGGTCGATTTTCTTTATATTAAATGGTTTGAAACATCGATCAAATCCTAATAATGTGATTAATCTAAAAGACAATTATCTACGTTATGAATCACAAAAAACATTACATCTAACAAAATTTTTATTATCAAATAAAATTTAATTTTTATGAATTATTTATTTTTATTTTTGAGTAAAATGATATTTTTTATTAATCGTAACGATTTATATATAGTTTTAATTTCCCAAAAATTCTAAAATTTAAGAGGTACTTGAAACTAACAAGATGCTCTCTTTCCTCTTTTAATTGGGCTCCAACTTTTCTTCATCTAATCATAACACATATGCTAATTCTTATTTGTCACATTCCAAGTGTATTTTTTATAATTTCTTTGACTTATCTTTCTCTCATTATTGCCAAGGCTTCTTATCTATTGAAATTTTTGTATTTTTTTAATTCAGGGCCTACATTGATTCTCAGGGGAATATGTTCTCTTATTATTGTTGAAGGCTTCTTATTCCAAGTTAAGGTGGATGACGGTCTCGTGAATTTTTTTTTAATTTTTTTAATTGAGGATCTAGATTGATTCTTAATACTTACCAAAAAATGTAGTGTATTACAAAGTTTGTTAGGTTCCGTTGACTTTTAATAAATTTAAAAATTAGATTCTTGCCACCACTACAAACCAATTTCCTAGGGATATGAGATTATTGCAATTTTAATAAGTTATTCCGTGATAAGTTCCTCATTATTATTTATAACATTCAGCTATATATAAGCAAATTTTATTTAGAAAAATTGTCCATTACTTTTAATAGATTCAAAAAATTAGATTAGTGTCACTTAGCTCCCCACTCACCAATTTCATAGAGATTTGATATAATTCCAATTCTAATAAGTTCCTCCATGATAATTTCCTCATTATTATTTATAACATTCATCTATATATAAGAAAAAACTTTTTATACATGTAAATGTGTGCATTAGTAAGGCATTTTTCATGTTGAAATAGTTTTTTTTTGTTATATTTATGAGTCCTTCGGCTATATCAACCACAATAATATTTTTAATGTCATTGTAATAGTAAGAAAATTTATAACAAATCACCTTTTTGTAAGAGCATTTTATCCAAGCCCAATAAATCCTATTATTTAATAATAATAAATCTATTAATTTTCATAATTAGTTTTATTTGAAAAATTCTTTGACTCTTCTCCTCAATTTAATAAATCTTATAACTAGAAATTGCACCAGATGTTGCAACTAAAATGTTGCAAGGAGCATATGAAAGACTAGCAAATAAAAAATAATGGTTTTTTGATTCTTTTAATTCGAAATTAAGACAACATCGGAAAGAGTAGCATATCAAACTTAATGATTTTTTCATTCTTTTAATTTCAATTTTGATCTTGAGCACACAAATCACACCACTCAAATGTAATTAAATGCTTCACAAGGTACCTTCCAACCTATGTGATGAGACATGACTTAGAGACCTTTTTCTTGTTATGTTCCAATTTCCTTTCATGTCTTGTTAGTAGTTTGTTAGAATAGGTCATATACTTAAAAAGTACGCTGTCTCCATTGTTGAAGCATGGAAAAATTCGAATACTCTCCAAAGGGTCCATGCAGTTGTGTCCTTGACTATTCTTATCCTTCATTGCATTGAGAATAAAGTTGAGAGAAACATTGAAAAGAGGCATAAGCTTATGAGGTGACGGGCCCTCCAAAATTGATTGAAAGTCATAAGTAGTTGTCTCTTGACATATCCAATCTAGTTTTGATATATTTTCTTCTATAAATTTCCTAACAAGGGAGACAACTTCATCTCCCATAGTCCATGCAACAAGACATAAGTAAGTTCCTCCAGCCATAGAGAGATTCCATGCCCCCTAATCCTATCTTAGTCCTCTTATTGTTTCAACAATGTCTCTAATAACATTAGCACAAGATCAGAAAGTGCTTTCTTATTAAATAAAAGAAATGAACATCTAGATCACCACTTACGTCTCCTACATATTCCTATAGTATATCAATTTCTTTGTCACATATTGAACTCCAAAACTCGATAGCTTGAAGAGAAACCATCTCTTCATCTGTTTTGACAACCTTTGCTATAATATAAAATATGTCTTGCATGTAAGGGAAAATCTTTTCATAATGTGTAAAAGATATCAAGCATTCAAACTATATTGTCAAATCCTTACTTCCTGGGACAAGGTTTATTCACAAAGTACTCTCAAAATACAATCCCTCGCTATATCATTATTAAAATTCTTCTGACCAAAATCCAAAGAATTATACAATGCTCGAGTAGTAGCAAGCCCAACCTCATGGTTAATATCAAATGAATTCATTCCCTGCAAAAAAAAAGTAAGGATGTAGTTAACATGATCCTGGGAAAGACTATCTGCAGATCCTAATATTTATGAAATTTTTTAATGCATCAACATTGATCCTAAGAAAAAATGTGATTTATTTTAGATATAATAGAAGAAGGGATATTAATCACGTTGAACATTTAGAAACTGGAAAAAGTAATGATAATTTTTTCTTCTTATGCAATCTTGGCATTTCCATTGTTTATTTCAAACCAAAATTTGATGCTTTTGTAAGCATAATAAAAGCAACGAAGGTGGATGTTTTAATTGTTGATAGAAAAATAATACTGAGAGTTTCTTTCATAATCATGAGTGCAGTTTAAGCTCTCTTTGAGGGTTGCTAACAAGAAGGAATTAGGAAATAATTTCATAAGATTGTTGCCAAGAAATGGAAGAGATGAAAAGTTAGCAGAGGTAGGAATCAAATTCCCAGATCCTCTCAACCAAACTACGCCATGCATTTCCAATGTTTCTAAACACAATCCACTCAAAACAACTTGATGCACAGTCATTGTGGAGAGTTCTAATTGGTGAATTAAAGCTCTTAATATTTAATTGTCAATCTGGCAGTCATAAACATTAGTTGTACTGTGTTTTTGGCTCAACTTAATGGTCAAAGTATATAAGTTTCCTTAATAGTGGTTGTTAAGTACAAAATGATAAAAACACTCTTCTATCAATTAAGTGAACTAGAACTCATCCCACTCTCATAAACGAATCCTTCAATCTAACATAAGCAATCTAAAGGAAATAAATTTAACTTAATATATTATGTTTCATATTCTACATTATTCTAAATTTCTACAATCAAAAGACAAAACCACTAAAATCAAAGGCTTGATGAAAATCAATCTAACTACAATTCTTGAAATAAAACATTTTCAAAGCAGGAAGTTCAAACTCTCATTATTTAAAAGGCGAAGTCAAGAAATCATCAAAACCTAATATCTATGAATTCGAAATGTAATGCTACAACTTGAAAAAGAAAACCAGAATCAAATCTTGAATTGTCACACTAGGCTATTCTATTCAAACCACACTGCTACAAAGACTAGTTTTGAAATCAGCTTGAACTGGCCTATCAGTGCTTAAAGGAAAACGAAATCTTAACAAGATTCTCTAAATTTATAAATGAAACTAAATTTTTGTTACACTGCTATGGAGTCAAACTCTATGCTACAACACTGGGTGGAAATCAAACTTATTCTATCATGTGAAAATAAATCTATATTATCCTTGGAAAATATTGATGTTCCAAATGAAATGTGATGGCAGGATAACCCCGCTAACCCACAATCTTCACTTTCTTGTGCATCTAAAACTAAATTTCAAGTTTTAGCCCCAAATAATTTTAAATCTGGGTAATGTCCTGACATTGACGTGGAAGCACTTTTCTTCAATTACTAATTATAAAACCTAACAACCCATAAATTTTTACCTATGTGCGGAAGCTTCAATTTTCTTAAATGCTCTATGGTTATAGACCATAGGCGTTTTCCCATTCTATAAAATTGAATTCAATTTTGTAATTGAACTCCCAAAAGTCTACGGACTTTTTATGAAAATCTGAATGCAAAATATGACTTTGTATAAAAGCTAAATTATAATTCTATGGGTCAACCAACATTCAAGCTCTATAAAAAAAACTCAATATATTAACAGTTGGACCCATAGCATATCAAATCATCTGATTTCAAAGTTCAAACCATTTAATATTCCATTGCCTACTAAATATTCAACTTTGGTAAAAGGCCAACTCACAGCAATTCAAAACATATGATTATTCGGCCATACACACTCAGACTTTAGTTAAACCCCGGTTATGAACTTTCGACCTTGGATTAAGAATCAATTGGCAACTAATGTTGTTTCGGGCCCACAAAGTATCATAACACTTCCCTTGCATTAACAAAGAAGCAGCTTCTAGTGCGAACACCCTTGGATCTTTCACGAGTCTGATCCAATGGAAGTCACATTTTTTTAACCGTAGAACTTTAGCACACAAATGTTTTGCAAAATAGCTGGTTTTTAACTTACCACCTTTGTCATGCGTCACATGCCGAATGTTATCACATTTTTTTTCAGATTTCGCTTACCAATTTTGAGGAATGCGAGACTGCTTGTTTTTGGGTTCAAAACTGCCTCAGTTGTTCGTTGTTCCGTTGTTCCTTCACTCAAGGTTCCTTTGCATATTTATATCGAAACCCTCCTTTGTTGTTCTGAATGGATCTTTCCATTCACGTTTTCACTGCTACTCTTGTTCTACTGTATGTTCGATTTAATAGTTTTGGCTTTTCTGCGCATTCAAAGTTCCACCGATCCATTCGTTTACTTGGATTCTGTCTCCAAATAAACTATGATTTCAGGATTTCAGTTCTTCAATATGGCCCCTCCGTACTTGACAAAACATTGCTATACCATTACCATTCCTCATATTTCATTATGCCATAAATATTCATCGATTTCTTGTATGGCGGTTTTAACATAAAAATTGATGATTACTACAATCGAATCCCCTCTCGATTTCCATTCAGCAATTATCACACAGGGTTATATTAATATCAATGGAATTCTAAGAAGATTAAACTTCTTCACACAAAGACTAATAATTCAACTTCCTCCACAATATAATAACTCAGGAACTAAAAAATAATCAAACCTCCTTCAACCAGTGATTACATAAAACTCGATTTATTTCAGAATGCACCCTACTTATCATATATAAATTGAGACAGGAAATTAAAGGCTTTACTGGAATCTATCCTTTCAGTGATCGATTCACCCAATTCGCAAGTCAATTTGAAACACACATAGCCTCATACACAATCAATCGGACTCTGAATTCCTCTGTATAAATACAACGAAGTTAATTTAAAAACTTACCTCCTTTGTGACCTGATCTTCAATTCGATGGCCCTTCTATCCTCACTACTCTGCCTCTGCTCAGTTATCTCTCCTGTCTGCTCGTAGGCTTACATTTATACAAAATAATAAGGAGCTGATTCAGTTTCCCTAACAGCCCACCCAAGACTCTTGGGATTCTCAACATCCTAAATTTAGACTCAATCCCTAAAATAACTGAAACTGATCCTAATTCGACTGTCCCTTCACATTCCTAACTAATCAGCTTCCCCTCATGTTCTCTAATGGTTTGATAACATTTACAATTCCTCACTATTTTATTCAAAATAATAATAATTAGATGAGAATTTAAAAACATAAGACCCCCCTATGTCTTATAAAAATACAAAGTATTTCTTGAGCCTAATGCCCCTGCATTAGACTCCCAAGGTTAAAATTGATCATGATCTCCTAATCATGTGCCTTCAGTCTTTGTCTTCCTGGATCCCATACTTGGCTTTGCTATTGTCCATCAGCTGTATTGTTCTTCAATTGCATTTCTCCTGGTTTCCATATCTTGTTCTGCAACTTACCACCAGCTATACTTTCACATTCTTCTCTTGTCTTTCCTTTGTTAGAATTCCTCTGCTTTCTTGCTGCTGTCTGCTGCTTTTGAGACACCTTCATCATCAGTATTATAATGCTTTCAATCCCCATGTCCAGCTTATTTCTAGCTGGAAATTCATCTGCCCATTGCTGTTGTTTTCAATTTCTGTTGCTGCCAACATTGATGTTGCTGCTGTTAATTTTTCCTCACCGATTGTTTCTAACATTGTTTTTACTCCTGCAGATGTCACCCCACATGCTTCTTCAGCCGCCACCATAGATGTTGTTGATGCCAATGTTACCTCAGCTGTTACCTCCCCGATTGTTGCTGCCTCCCAAGCTTCCTGAATATCTCTTAAGATATCTCCCTATGCAAAAATTTTCTTTTGCTCATCACCTTCAAATTTACTCTTAAAAAATAAACTTCTATTCAATTCTCTTCTTGCAGTAACATATTCATTTATCTCTATTTGTATACTAGTAAGAAAAATTAATTTTAACAAACTATTCTCTGCTCCTTTCACAACTTCAGACATCTTTACTCTAGTGCCTGCAATTTCTTCCTCTTGTATAATTGTTTCCAGCAAACATTTTAGTCATATCTTCTGTACTTGTTTCACATCCTCAACATGCTGCAATTTAAATTCAACATCCTCTTCTTCTTCTTTGACAATCTTCAGTAATTGTCTTTCATCTCCTTGTTTGATTCTGGCAATCAAATCAAGTTCTTCAAATTCTTCCTTTTCACGTTCTATCAGAATAGAATTCTGATTCTTCATCACTATGTCCGTTTTAAAAATCTACCCCACAGTCAGCTCTTGGACCATCAGACAAGCCAATTCTTCCCTGTCACCAACAATAACAAGTTTCTGCATATGAGACATGACTATCTCACCTTATTTCTACAACAATTCCTCTTCTCTCAAGACAATTCCAAAGGATGGATTGTCTTCTGCATCACCTATAAACAGAGTCAAACTGTCAGTGTCAAAAGCACAAGACCCAATGGTCTCACTTGCTGATTCAGTCACCAAGTTTTCTCTCTGCAGTCCCACGCCTGTTTCAAGACTAAAAAATTCTTCACTATCCTTCTCCTCTAACAACACATCCGTATGTTTCTATGAGTTTCCTCCCAATTCCTTTGTCAGCACATCAGTATGCTGATTTGCACCCTCCTTAAGACTATCATCTAGTCTCTCCTTCTTTCCACCATCTGCTTCATGAACACTATTCATGAAGACCTTCCTGCCCTGCTTCCTTATCAAATTATCTTGTGCATAGGTCCTCTGTTTCTCCAATTCTTTTCTTTGAAAATCCAACCTTCTATACAATTCAACAACTTCAATTGGACTAGATTTTGGGAACCTCACACAACTTTTTATACCTTCAATTGTTCTTGACCGATTATTAGATGGTCCTTCATCTCTTTCCTCAATATTCTACTGAATATTCTCTTTAGACTCCTTTGTCTTCAATTCCTCCTGATATCTTGCTATCTCAGCATTGATTTGAACAGATTTCAGATTCAATTCCTCCTCCTCAACAAACTTCAAAGCTTGTCCATCTCCCTCTGATGTACCCGCAAACATACACAATTCTTTAGTTTTAAAACAACAAGACTTTTCAGTCTTGGTTTCTTTCTCAAGCACTTCTCTTTTAACAAATCTGCATGTGGAATATTCAAATTCCATCTTGGACTCAAGAACTCTGAGTTCCTCTTTCAATAAGGCAATCTCCTTTTGCCTCAACCTCAACTGTAATGGTTTCCATTTTACTCTCTTCTTTATGAGCCAACCAACTCTCTGTCTTTCCTCTATCATCATCTTCAGTTTGTTAAACTTTCCTCTGAGCTCAGCTACCTCTTTCTCATATTCTGCATCAGTGAATTTCTTCCTCATGCCATTTTCTTTGACATCTTCTTTCTCTTTTCTGTTGTGGCTTCTATTTGAACCTCTGTTATCTCTTCTATGACTATTAGTAGTCATCCTTTTCTCCATGAGTTCTTCACTCACAAGATGCACTTATCCTCTGCAACAACAAGCTCTCCTGCTGCCACTTACCTCACCAATCCTTTCCTCTGGATCTGGACTTTTGGAAAGTACTGGTTCTCCTTCTGTTGGAACATTTTGAGCACTCTTTTCTGCTCTCCCTAGGCTCCACTCTACAACTTTTAGAACTCATTCAACCTCTGTTGAATTTCCTCAAAGTTCTGCCACACTTTCTTCTTCACTTTAGAATCCTCTGCTGGACTCTTTCATCACTTCTCTCAAAGCTATGATCTACTTTTGCTAAGATTTCTTCAATTTCCTTCAATATAAATTCTGCAAACAATTCTTCAAACCAGAGTTAAACACTTCTCATCAACTCACCTTCTCTTCAGAACACTGCAATTGTTCTCCCTATCCAACCTTTAGCTGAATATCAGGTTCACTGCCATCAACATCAAAACTCTGTCTTCACTTTCTGCAACCATAATTCTGCAATCATAAATTTCAAATCAGATTTAAAATTATTTTACCTGCAAGATCCCTGCATGATCTTATTATTCATTCATTCAGTTCTGCAAATCTCTTTTCACTGCAATTTTGTGTACCTTTGCATATCATAATTTGAAATCTGATCTACTTTCATTCCTCATCACACATTCAAATTTAATTACAAAAACAAATCCTTTACTTCAAATAGAGCCTTTCCTGCTCTAATACCACTTGATTGTGAGATGACCCCGCTAACCCACAATCTTCACTCTCTTGTGCATCTAAAACTGCATTTCAAGTTTTAGCCCCAAATAGTTTTAAATCTGGGCAATGTCACGACATTGACGCAGAAGAACTTTTCTTCAATTACTGATTATAAAACATAAAAAACCATAAATTTTCACCTATGTGCAAAAGCTTCAATTTTCTTCAATGCTTTATGGTTATAGACCATAGGCATTTTCCCATTCCATAAAATCGAATTCAATTTTGTAATTTAACTACCAAAAGTCTTCTGACTTTTTATGAAAATATGAATGCAAAATATGACTTTTTATAAAAGCTAAATTATAATTCTATGGGTTAACCAACATTTGAGCTCTATAAAAAAACTCAATATATTAACAACCGAACCCATAGCATATCAAATCATCTGATTTCAAAGTTCAAACCATTTAATATTCCATTTCCTACCAAAGATTCGACTTTGGTAAAAGGCCAACTCACAGTAATTCAAAACATATGATTATTCGACCATACACACTCAGAATTTAGTTAAACCCCGGTTATGAACTTTCAACCTTGGATTAAGACTCAATTGCCAACCAATGTTGTTTCGGGCCCACAGTGTCTCATAACACTTGCCTTGCGTTAACAAACCCGTAGCTTCAAGTGCGAACACCCTTGGACATTTTTTTAATCGCAGAACTTTAGCACACAAATATTTTGCAAAATAGTTGGTTTTTAACTTACCACCTTTTCCACGCATCACATGCCAAATGCTATCGCGTTTTTTTTTTCAGAATCCGCTTACCAATTTTGAGCAATGCGAGACTGCTTTTTTTTGGGTTCAAAACTGCCTCAGCTGTTCATGGTTCCGTTGCACCTTCACTCAAGGTTACTTTGCATAGTTCTATCGAAACCCGCCTTTGATGTTCCGAACGGATCCTTCCATTCACGATTTCACTGCTACTCTCGTTCTACTGTATGTTCGATTCAACAGTTTCGCCTTTCTGCGCATTCAAAGTTCCACCGATCCATTCGTCTACTCTACTTCGTTTACTTGGATTCTGTCTCCAAATAAACTATGCTTTCATGATTTCAGTTCTTCAATGTGGCCCCTCCGTACTTGAAAAAACATTGCTATACTGTTACCATTCCTCATATTTCGTTATGCCATAAATATTCATCGATTTCTTGGATGGCGGTTTTAACATAAAAATTGATGATTACTACAATCGAATCCCCTCTCGATTTCCATTCAGCAATTCTCACACAAGGTTACATTAATATCAATGGAATTCTGAGAATATTAAACTTCTTCACACAGAGACTAATAATTAAACTTCCTCCACAATATAATAACTTAGTAACTTAAAATGAATCGAACCTCCTTCAACCAGTGATTACATAAAACTCGATTTATTTCAGAATGCACCCAACTTATCATATATAAATTGAGATAGGAAATTAAAGGCTTTACTGGAATCGATCCTTTCAGTGATCGATTTGCCCAATTCGTGAGTCAATTTGAAACACACATAGCCTCATACACAATCAATCAGAATTTGAATTCCTCTGTATAAATACAATGAAGTTAATTACAAAACTTAGCTCCTCAGTGGCCTGATCTTCAATTCGATGGCCCTGCTATCCTCACTACTCTACCACTTCCCAGCTATCTCTCCTATCTACCCGTAGGCTTACATTTATAAAAAATACTAAGGAATTAATTTAGTTTCCCTAACAGCTCACCCAAGACTCTTGGAATTCTCAACATCCTAAATTTAGACTCAATCCCTAAGATAACTGAAATTGATCCTAATTCGACTGTCCCTTCACATTCCTAACTAATCACCTTCCCCTCATGTTCTGTAATGGTTCGACAACATTTAAAATTCCTCATTATTTTATTCAAAATACTAATAATTACATGAGAATTTAGAAACATAAGACCCCCCTATGTCTTATAAAAATAAAAAGTATTTATTGAGCCTAATGCCCCTGCATCAAAATTCCTTGAATTAAAGAAAATTTCTTGAATTATATGATAATACTTGAAATTGACTGAATTAAATAATCATAATGTTGGAGATAAATCACACAATTCGAATGAAGAGCACAACACCTATTTCTATCAAACACAAATTCAATACAATTACAATCAGAACCTTTCAAACCATATATTCATATTCAACTCCACACCATCTATTAAACTTAGAAATCATTATATTCCTCTATCGTTGACGCTCCCATTATAAATATAAATAAATGTGACTCAAGTAGAGAAACAGAGCATGGCTCTGTGTTAAAATGTGAACTCAGGTTATAAAATGAATCAGAGATCTTCAACGTATGAGAGAAATCCTTAAATTATGTAATATATATATCTGAACTGTTTAATGAAATCCAGAGGTGGTGGGCCTTCCCATGCCTGGAGTAAGCTGACTTACTGCAATGTACGAAGGATTTAGAACATCAAAGACATAATTCGTAATCAACCAAGGAAACAATTCTTATTCTCACAACTTCAAGGCGATCATGTATATTTTCAAAACAACAGAGTTCGAAAACCAATTGACATAAGTCACAGTGTTTCTTACTGACAATAACAACAATTCTAATTTTTCACTAGCTAGCTCCTCCATCAATGTACAACAATCGCCATTATATAGAAGCAGTGTTGCTCAGATTAAAATGGATGGAATGTGCACATAGATTATGAATTTAGGATATTGGTTAATACAAATTAGTTAAAACTGGAACAAAATATTTCCTTTCGAATATGAGTTTGAGTTAGTGTGATCCTAAATTTTGGAAAAATTTGACCATCACATTGCTAGCAGAAGCAACGCATAGCTGACAGGCTTGAGTCCGTCATCATCCTTATCACAATCCTTTGAAAAATTGTTCTTCCACTCTCCCACTTTCCCTTCTTTTGCTCAACTAGTAATTCTAGTTTTCTCCCATTTTTTTGGTTCTTCTTTTTCATTGCAATAGATATGCATTCTGAATTTTGAATACAGTACTCCACCAATGCACCTGCCAGATCCTCTAATTTACCCACATAATTTCCATCTGACCACAGGGATCGCAATTTTTGCAACAATGGTGGCTTGGGTTTCCCTAAAAGCAAAAGAGCAACCAAACACCTCTTAGCATTGTGAAGTATGGCAGTTCATTTTTCATTTCCTCCTACAATCATCACTTCTACCTCCACCTCTGGTTTCATTGTGCACAAAGCACTTTCAAAGAATTAAAGAGAGTAGAATCCATGGGATTTGTGTAACGTTTACTGGAAAAAGGAGGATCCTTCTCTTTGGAAGTATATGGAGGCAGTGGTGTAACATGTAACCAAATCAACTTTCCATGATTTAGTAGAGCATACGTAAGAACCCAAACTAGAGCTCTCCTAGCCTCTCGGGTGGCGTCTATGACCATCAAAAGATTTCTCACGAGGGCCGGACAGTCTTCAATGAAATAAGGCTTAATTTCCTCTATCATACTACTGTCATAATACAAGGACCTTGAATCAGTGATGGATTTTTTTTTTAGAAGAAGCCGCAACATGCGATCCCCTAAACCTAAAGCTCAAAAAATGATTTTTTTTCCATTTCTTTACTTCAATATTACTATGCATAAGGAAACCCTTAATTACCACATAAGCAATGGCTATGAACGCTCCCAACAATGGAGTGAAGCTTGTCGTGCCATGAAAATTGGTCAGAGTGTTCGCAACCATGACTGGTGGCAAGTGAAGTTCTTCGTACAAGTATGTAATCATGTTGTTCAAGAATCCTACAATGGCTTTCGCGCAGTTCCTTGGAATAAAAATGACATTGCGTGGGTGATTTTCAATGATATCTCCATACAATCTCATTTTGAGACTCAGCAAGAGGTGCTTAATGTAGTTCTCAATATTTGTCATTGATTTTAGGCTACTACTTCTGTTTATGAGATGAATCCTCACTTAAATGCACTTCAGGAAGCATTCCTACACAGTTGGTGCTAGTACATGACTTATTTACCTGACACCAAGGCCACATATTAATAATGACATTTACACACAAAACACTTTACAAGAAGAATTCGTAATTTAATAATTATTGCCTCTGAATGCCTCTAACTACGAGCTTAATAATATAATAATTATTAAAAAAAATAGTCACAAGCATATCATCATTTAAGAAAAATCATAAAAATATGGATAGAAAGGTTGCTCAACAGTCATGCAAACCTATTCTGCAATCTCCTTAATCAGTTGATCATCATGTGACAAGCATTCATCAATAAAGTCATTATAAAAGGCATATTATTGTAGCAACGGTGCAGAATTCGAACTTAATATTTTTTCCAGGTCACTAAGGACCCCATTTGCAGTCTTTCTTACTTTCTCATCCCTACATTAGCATGTATGAATATATAAATTTCTATCAAAATTATGAGAATTAATCTTAGGTAAACATAACGAGCACTGGAAAACTTACGTGTAATTTTGATAGCCTTGGAAATTTTAGGAACACAACCTTGAACTATGCCATATTCACCCATAATTCTTGACCGTATAAAATTAAAAATCACATTCCTCCACAGATGTATGCCTACCATTTCAAACCTCCAAGAATTATTCTTCTTAGATATATTTTGTTATTGCAAATTCTTCTTTTGTGAAGTGCATTATTACAATTTCTAATTTTGTTTAGGAGAAAGGAGAGTATGAATGTAGAATGAAATCCTTCACATAAGGATATTTCTTCGTAGTAGTAAGTCATGAAAATATTATGAACATCACATAAATAAAATAAATAACAACAATCCAAAAAATACCCATGAGGCACAACATTGAAACTACCACAACAACAATCCAAAAAAGACCCACAAGGCACAACATTGAAATTACTTGCAATTTTAGTAAGGAAGGGAGCAATCACATTAGCCTTGGACCCCATAGAATCTGGTGGGATCAATCCTATAATAGTTAATGGTTGTCCTCTATGTTTTTCTAGCCTTATATACCACTCAGCCTGGAATGCATTATAACTCTGGAAATTTATCCGTTAGTTGGTTTATGGTTCAATAATAAAGCAATTTGAGCTTTTGTGTTCAATGGCCTAGGTTCAATTCCCAGTATCCAAACCATTAGTGCAAATCATTATTTATTTACCATAGTTAAAAATATACTAGGCTTCATGTGAAAACTTGATCTTTTCCTTTATGTTTCCAATATTTTTTGAAGTAAAACATAGTAGTGAATTCTCCATTCTTGGGATGTAGGTACTATTATAGATTCCCTAATTTTCCATCCTAGAATTTTTTATTTTTACTTTTGTGCTCAAGTTGGCCCAATAGTAAGTAATGTTATATGGGTATATTTTGATTGATAAAATGATGTTTCTATGTATGAAACTCTCTCTTCTTCATGGGAATTCTCAGAGTGGCATGTCCCAAGATTTCCATGCTTGCTCTGGCTAAATATTGGGTGCTTATTGGTGAAAGAATAAAAACTAATGATATTTATCCATCTAAGATATTCATACTTCATCTCCAAAGATATGAAAAACTTGTATGTGAAATATTACATCACTTGTGAGGCTACAAAGTACTAAGTTTCATGACAATTAATTGATCTGGTAAATATGACACAAGCCATATCAAAGTGCTACATGTTTCTCGTATGAGAAAAAAACTGTATTTAAATACTATTGCAATAATTCAACATCTAATTAGAGATAATGTTGTAAATACATTTGAACTTGTAAATCACAACTCTATTAGGTTTTTGGGTATAAACTATTAATTCTTAGGTTATATTAATCTCTGGAGTTTAAAATATTAATTGTTAGGGATTATTAATTTCATGGTTTATAATACTAATATTTATCCCTTAGGTTTATAATCATTTTCCATTGGTTTCAATAATTTGTTGTGTTTATAATATTAAATGCTTGTGCTTATTTGTTCCTTAACTTTATAATTTAATAATTCCTTTGCTTTATAATATTAAACACTTGGACTTATTACTTATATATTCTTACACCATTAATAATCCCTTGCATTTATAATAGTCTCTTGAGTTTAAAATATTAATTCTTAGGGTTTATTAATCTCCTGTGTTTTTAATATTAATCTGTTGGCCTTATTGATCCCTTACGTTTTTAATATTTATCGTTGGGTGCACCAATTCCTTTGGTTTATAATATTAAACCCTTGTGTTTACTAGTTATTTTGGTTTATAATGTGAATAACCCCTTGGGTTTATTAATCTCTTGAGTTTAAAATATTTGTTCTACAATTTAACATTAATGCATGGTCCAATGTCACATTATGAAAAAAAATTCTCAATATGAAATTTAACCATGGGAAAACATTGTTAATGAGCGTTAGCCATACTGATCAATGTCTTTCATGTCGGAATGTCACATTGTGACAAATATTGTCTCAATATGAAAATCGACCATGACCAACCATGGTCACACTTGGTCCAACGTCACACTGTGACAACAATTATCTCAATGTTTAAATCAAGCATGGTCAACCATGTTTATTTCAGTTTATATCATTTATCAAATGGATTTTATATACTTTGGGTTTATAATATTAATCTCTTTGGTTTAACATTATTCCCCTTGGTTTATAATATTAATAATCATGTGAGTTTATCAATCATTTTTATTAAAAAATATAGTTCCTAAGATTTATTAATCTCTTTATTAATGCGGTGAGTTTCTCATTCATTTGCATTTAAAATATTTATTCCTAGGCTTTACTTATCTCTTTTGGTTTATAATATTAATAATCTATTGGTTTATGATATTAAATCCTTGTTTTTATTAGTTATTTTGGTTTATAATATTAATAATCCATTGGTTTATGAAACTGTTGATTTTAAAATATTGATTCTTATGATTTATTAATTTATTAGGTTTTTGAGTTGAAAATATTTATTCTTAAGGTTTGTTAATCTCTTATGTTTTTATTATTGATTCCTTAGGTTGTTAATATTTTTCCCTTGGGTTCACCAATTCTTTTGGTTTATAATATTAAACCCTTGGGTTTATTAGTTATTTTTGTTTATATTATTAGTAATCCCTTGGGTTTATTAATCTCTTCATTTTAAAATATTAAATCATATGGTTTATTAAATTCTTAGGTTTTTGAGGTTAGACTATTAGTTCTTAGGATATATTAATCTCTTGAGATTAAAATATTAATTCTTAGGGTTTATTAATTTCTTAGGTTTTTGAGTTTAAAATATTAACTGTTAGGGTTTCTTAATCTCTTGTGTTTTTAATATTGATTAGTTGGCCTTATTGATCCCTTAGGTTTTTAATATTTATCCTCGGGTTCACCAATTCCTTTGGTTTATAAAATTAAACCCTTGTTGGAAATGTTGTCATTGATGGAAAAGGAGCAAAGAGCTAGCAGAGGCAGCAAAAGCACAAGAATTAGTCAAGGAGCAGAGGAAGCAAAAGGACAAGAATTAGTCAAGGAGCAGAGGAAGCAAAAGGACAAGAATTAGTCAAGGAGCAGAGGAAGAAAAAGGACAAGAATTAGTCAAGGAGCAGAGGAAGCAAAAGGACAAGAATTAGTCAAGGAGCACAGGAAGTAAAGGCAGTGAATTGAGAGGTTCAATAATAAATTGTATGAGTTTGTGTGGGCATGTATGAATAACAATATGTAATGGCTCATCTCCCCTTTATAATAATTCTGTGGTGACCGAATACATATAAGCCTATGTAAGTATTGTGAAATGCAAGTGTTATGGCATAACAGAGTATGAGAGCAGTTTTAATATGAAAGAGAGAAAATAATCGATGGAAAGGCATGGTTCATTGAGGAGCTATCATTCTCCACGTAACAGTTGTCTAGGCCTGTAGAGATGAGTCATTGGTAATTGCAATATGGACCAAGAAACTATGTTGAGGAATTGCACATGAAAGGCAGAGTTCATATATATATAAGTGCGACAGAACCCTAAGGGAAAAGGAGAGGAACCACAAGCGCTATGAACAGTGACAGCGGGTTTGCGAAACCAACCCCACCCATATTGCACCGCCTTTGTACGGTAAGTTGTATTTCCAATTCGAACGCGATCAATGCCATAGGCTGACACGTGGCCTTAACCGGTTTGGAGATACCACTCTCATCACGAGTTAAAAGCCCATGCATCTAAGTCATGCAAGATTTGATTGAGGACGTCGGATCATCTGGAGCAGTGCAACGTGCTGTCCGACATTGGATGTGGAAGGGTCATTAGTGCAGGGCCCAATTCTAATTTATATTGATCGGGACTGTTCAAACTATAGTTGCGAGTTTAACCGAGGTATGTTCAATGTGGTTGAGTTTTGTTATAACGTTTCCAAAATTTAATAAGGCCATAATATATATATGGATATATTGTAGTGCACATATAATGGTTGTATATGCGAAGTTGGCGCAATATGAATTGTGTGAAAAGGTTGAAGGACAGTTGCAATTGAAATGTTCTATGAACATTTAATTAAGTTCACGTATAAATGTATATTGAATCTAAGTTGAGACTGAGAAGGGAGTTAAAATGACGTGATGACTCCACATGTGGAGATCGATGGGTTATATGCAATACAGGGTTTAGCCTTAAGCCAACGAAAATTAGAGCTCCCGCGTGCAAAAGAATTATAAGAGGGTATTGTATGGTTTTATAACCCTTGAGCTTCCGCATTTTTAAGCCAGATAGGAGGTGTGTGGTTTATTAACTAAAAGAGGATTTTTATTTAATATCTCAATCTCATATTGAGTTATTAATATACACAGATGTAATTAATTTGTCAGTTAAAAGGAGGCAGAGTATGTTGAGGTTGCCAGATTGCAATGTTATAAGTTCTTGCGCATTGGTTTAAAGGCCTCGAACCATTTTTTAGAGTATTAAGAGCTTAACTCAGAAGATACATGAGTTTTATAGTCTTAAGGTTAAGAGTTACATAATTTTATATTTTCCAAAATGTGAGTTACATCGAATCAGACTTGAAATCTAGGGAATGTGATTTTGATAACCATTAGATGTGAAAAGAAAAGCTTGCACATACATTGATTTAATTTTCCAGCAGAAAATTATAAGAAGCTGCAATTTTTATATAATGAGAGTTTGAGAGTTATTGGGGAACTAAAAATATAAAACAGGTATATATGCAGCAGATACACAACTACAGTGATCTTGGAGAATATGGACCTGACAGAGGTAAACAGAGATTGCAGAATTGAAGAGATGTGCAACAAAGGGATTCAAAAGTGTAGTGAACAGGTGGAATATGCAGAAGAAAGTGAACAAAGTATGCAGGACAGTTGCATGACTGCTACAGAAAGGACAAAAACAGCAAGCTAAGTGCTGAGTGAAGTTTATATTTTGAAACTGAAAATGTAGATGTTTTAATTGTTTTATATAGTTTGTGATGCAAAGGCAAGTATCCGAAGGAAAATAAAAATCCCACTATAACATTGAAATTTGTACATATTATTATATTTTTTAATGAGTTGGACAAAGGAATGAGAAGGCAGAAGCCAAAAAGTCATGGCTGTTCACTTCAAATTCCTTGTGGAATACAAACAGTCATGTGATGAACTCTATATATAATATCAACTTGATATGCATAGTGAGGAGAGAGAGAGTAAAGATAGAGAATGCAGAGTATAGAATATTGAGGCAGAGAATATAAGGAAGAGAGGAGAAGAAAGAGATGCTACAGCAAAAAGCTGATATCTGAGGTAAATCAGCAAACATTTCTTTTGAGAAATTGAGGAAGTTGGAGCTTCCCTATCAAGTTGAAGCTTGATAGCTGTCAGTTGTAGCTGAATGAGGTTGGAGCCTCCTGTAGATTGGTGCCTGCAGAAAAATAGTGGTGAGAGGGAGTTGGAGCTTGCCTTTGCATCACAACTATAATAAGTTGTGGTTTTCTCCCTTTATGGGTTTCCACTTACATATGATGTATCTATGTGTGTTGCTTATATGCTGATATGATCCACTCAATCTGTTTAATTTTTTTTTGCTCTCATAATAAGGTTGATGTCACATTAATTTAATACTTGCTGCAACATTTTAAGACTGTTCACGTATTAAGCTGTAAATAAGTTTGATGAAAATTTAAAAATATGATGCGTTTGTTAAACTGATTCACCCCCCCCCCCTCTCAGTTTAACCAAAGATTCAACAATTAGTATCATAGCAGGTTCCTTTTGTAGCAGTTTAACCACTGAAAGGGGATCCTAGGCCCCAGGATGGCTAGTTAAGAAGGAAGCTCAACCAATAAAGCCCTTTTCCTCACTGGTGCTAACTATGCCTTCTGGAAAATCAGAATGAGAGCATACATAATGTCTCTAGGAATAGAGGTATGGGATGCTATATAATTTGGATATGCCCCAAAGGCAACTGACCTAGAAAGAGAAGCTAAACAAGAATTTGTAGCAAATGCAAAGGCCATGAATGCAATCTTAAGTGGACTTTGTAAGGCCGAATTTTTCAAAATAATGCACAGTAATATTGCCAAAGCTATGTGCGACACTTTAGAGAATATCCATGAGGGAAATAAAAAGGTAAATACTACCAAATTCAAGTATATAAATCCCAGTTTGAAAATTTAAAAATGAATGATGATGAAGATGTTGGCAGCTTCTTCTTAAGAGTTGTAGAAATTGTTAACAATATGAAAGCTCTTGGAGAAACCATACCAGAAAGTATAATTGTGTAAAATATTCTAAGATCTCTTCCATCCATGTTTAATCCCAAGGTGTCTGCAATAGAAGAAAAACCTAATTGGGAGACTTTGACTATGAACCAGTTACTTGGAAATCTAACAGCCTATGAGATGAGACTCCCACAGAAGAAGCTAAGTACGAGGGAGGCAACTTTTAAAATAGAAAAGAAGAAAGAAGAAAAGGAAGATACATGTTCTTCCTCTGATGAAGAAGAGGCTAAATTTGTCAAGAAACTGGATAGAGGCTCAGGTAAATACAAATGTAAAACTCCTTTCAAATTCTTTAACTGTGGAAGAGTTGGACATTATGATGCTAAGTGTCCTCACAATAAATTAAATAATCAGGCTCAAGAATCAGGGAAAAATACATCAAAGAATTGGCAGAAAGGAAAGAAATATAGTAGAAAATCCTTCTATGCTCAACAAGACAGCAATGCATCTGAAGACTCAGATGAACCCTCAAGTGAAGGAGGAAACTCTGAATTTTTATTGATGGCCATAGAATAACATGAAGGACTCCTCCTAGAATATGAATAAGAAGAAGGTGAAGTCGACCTTGAGGGGGAACTAAGAAGTGCTCTGGAGGAGATTGATAGACTAAAACTGAAGTGTAGAAAACAAAAAGGATATTCTCCTCAATTATGTATGAGAAGAACAAGATTCAGAAGTCCTCATGCAGCTAATGATAGAGCTTGAAGAAGCCAAGAAGATAGAAGACATGTTACTTAAGAAAATCAACGAGAAAACTCAGGAACAAGAGAAGTTGGAAGAAGAAGTAGTATGTCTCAGGAAGAAGTTAGAAAATGCTCAAAGGAAAGTGGCTATAAATTCTTTGCAAACAACAAGCTCTGGTAAGTTGAACGAAATTATGGATGTTCAAAGATCTCCTACAATAAAAATTGGAATAGGCTATGAAGGAGAATCAAGTAAAAGCAAAGAAAAAGAAAACAAAGAGATTATTTTTGTAAAAGCAAAGAAGGATGATGTAGCAGCTTAAATAATTCCTACAAAAGAAGAAACATGTAAGGAGGGAGATAGAACCCTGAAGAATCCTCTAATAACAAAGAATGAAATAAATACTCAGAAAACAGAAAAATATTCATATACCCCTGAGTATGTCAAGTTTGGAAGTCATCAAAGGAGATTCTTCCCTCCTATGAAAAATGCTACCTGTGATGTCTGCCACAAGCTAGGACACATTTCTACATACTGTCATACAAGGAGGAGTAATTCAAACTAGCAAAAGATACAAACAGTGAATAGACTGCCTAAAGAAAACAAATGGAGAAGACAACCTCACATCAGGTATGCAGACTGTTTCTATGGTTACTATTTTTATTGTAAATAATTGGCCATAAAATCATTTAATTCAGAAAATATGGACAAATATTGATGCTCAACACCTCAAGGAGGTTTATGAATCAAGGAAATTTTACTCATACTCATAATTCTGCAAAAATTATAGTCAAATGTTGTGTATGTAATAAAAATGGACATATGCCTTCCAAATGTCCTCTCAGAAGATGTAGTTCATCATCTCACAAAAGATACCAAACAAAATGATGCTTCTAGTGGAAAAAGAAGGTGAATAAGTGTGACTTGGCTCTAACTGCTAAAGACTTGAAAAGCCAATGGTATCTGGATAGTGGCTACTCAAAACATATGATTGGAGACAGAAGGAAATTTATTAATTTTGATGAAAAGAAAACTGGTAATGTTACTTTTGGTAATGAAAAATCAGGAAAAATCAAGGAAAAGGGCTCAATCGGCTTAGATAATGGTAGAGGTAAGGCCCAAGATGTACTATTTTTTGATGGGCTGAAAGAAAATTTGCTGAATGTTAGTCAAATGTGTGATAAAGGCTGTGAAGTTCTTTTCAGAGCAGAAGACTGTGAAGTCAGATCAAGCACCACAGGTAAGACTCTGCTCAAAGGAGTTCGAACACAGAGTAATGTTTACATTGTGAAAGAGGAAGATGAAGCATGTCATCTTAGAAAACTTGAGGAGTCATGGTTATGGCATAAAAGGTTGGGACATCTCAGCTTTAATCACATCATCAAACTGAGCAAGAAGAAAGCTTTCAGAGACATGCCAGAAATAAGAAGGCCTTCTAATAGCATATGCAAATATTGTCAATTGGGAAAACAGACCCGCACATCATTTAAGGCCAAAGATGAGTTATCAACAAGAAGACCACTCCAGCTTGTGCACATGGACCTGTGTGGACCTGCAAGAACTAAAACACCAAGTGGAGAGTCCTAATTCATGCTGATAATAGATGATTTCTCTAGAATGACATGGGTTGCATTTCTCAAGAATAAATCGGAAGCTTTGGAAAAATTCAAAATATTCAAAGCTTTAGCAGAAAATTACACAAGATGCAAGCTAAAATGCATCAGATCAGATAGAGGATGTGAATTCACATATTATGACTTTGAAGACCTTTGCAATGAACATGGAATAAAGCAACAATTTACTATTGCAGGGACACCTCAGCAAAATGGAGTAGCAGAGAGACAAAACAGATCTGTACAACAAATTTCCAGAGCCATGATGCAAGAGAGTAATATTCCTCAAACCTTTTGGGCAGAAGAAGTACACACAGCTGTGCATATCCTTAACGAAGCTCATTTAAGGCCAAGAAATGACAAGACTCCCTATGAACTATGGCATGGTAAACCAACTTCAATCAAAAATTTTAGAATCTTTGGAAGCAAGTGTTATATAAAGAATAATGATGAAAATCTTGGGAAATTTGATGCAAGAGCAGATGAAGGGATATTTCTAGGATATGCATCCAAAAGTAAAGGGTACGGGTGCTACAACAAGACTCTTCGAAAAATAGTAGAAAGCATTGACGTGATATTTGATGAAAAACTTCCAAACAGTACAAGAGATACAGACTGCAACATTTCATCAGACAACCATGAAGAATAAAACCAGGATGATGATGAAACAAGCAAGAAAAAAAAAGATGCCGAACTAAGATCGAAAGCCCCCTCAAGATACAATCAGAAGAACCATCCAGAAGATCAGATCATTGGAGACAAAAGAGTAGGGGTCCAGACAAGAAGGGAGCTAACTGAACAGACAGAAGAGGTATACATAGCCATGTTATCACAAATAGAGCCAAAGGAATTTGAAGAAGCCAGTGAGGACAAGTCCTGAGTGAATGCTATGAATGAAGAATTGGACCAAATTGAGAAGAGCAATACCTGGGAACTAGTTCCTAAACCCACTGAGAAAAATTTCATAGGCTCAAAATGGGTATTCAAAAATAAAATGAATGAGGAAAGACAAGTAATCAGGAATGAAGCCAGACTTGTCTGCAAAGGATATTCACAAATCGAAGGAATTGTTTACGATGAAACAATTTCCCCTATAGCCAGAATGGAATCCATCAGAATGTTTCTAGCCTTTGCATGCTACCAAGACTTCAAGATATATCAAATGGATTTGAAATCTGCATTTCTGAATGGAGATATATAAGAAGAAGTCTACATGGAACAACCAGAAGGCTTCTCATTAACAGACAAAGAAGACTATGTGTGTAGACTAAACAAGGCTCTATATGGACGAAAACAAGCTCCTTGTGCTTGGTACTCAAGGCTGGATAAATACTTGCAAAAACAAGGCTTTAAGAGAGGAGGAGTAGACAAAAATATGTACATAAAATCCCATGGAAATGAACTCCTGATTGTTGTAGTATATGTTGATGACATTATGTTTGGAAGCAACAGAGATGAGCTAGCAAAAGGTTTCGCTGAGGAGATGAAATAAGAGTTTGAGATGTCTATGATTGGAGAGTTTATTTCCTATTTAGGACTTCAAATTCAGCAAAAGAACATAGGCACATTCATATCACAAGAAAAATACTTAAAATAAATGTTGAAAAAGTTCAAAATGGAAGACTGCAAACCTGTGTCAACTCCCATGATCACGGGATGCGAGCTATGTGCTGATGATGGATCTGCTGATATAGATCAAAAACTCTGTAGATCCATGATAGGAATTCTGTTGCACCTGACAACATCAAGACCAAACAGCATGCTAGTAGTAGGACTCGTGGATATATATCAAGCAACACCTAAACAAAATCACCTTCTAGCGGTCAAAAGAATATTCATATATCTACAAGGAACTACACAATATGGACTTTGGTATCCAAAAGGAAAAAAATTCACTTTGACAGCATACAAAGATGCAAATTGGGCCAGCTGTGTGGATGATAGGAAAAGCACAAGTGGAGGTGCATTCTATCTAGGAGAAATTCTGGTGGCATGGCTTAGTAAAGAAAAAACATCTATTTCTCTATCTATAGCAGAAGCAGAATACATAGCAGCAACAACATGTTGTACACAAGTCATGTGGATGAAGCAAACCATCCAAGACACGAAGGTAAGCATTGATGAACCTATCTCAATCAAATGTGATAATACAAGTGCTATAAGCATATCAAAAAATCTTGTGCTTCATTCAGAAACTAAACATATCGCAATCAAGTATCATTTTCTCGGAGAACAAGTGGCTCAGAAGGTAGTAAAGCTAGAGTATGTACCAACAAAAGAACAGACAACAGATATATTTACCAAACCTCTTGCTAGAGAACCATTTGAATATTTGAGAGATATACTAGGGGTAGTATCTGTAGATGCTACTCTCTGATATGAAGAGAAAGCACAGTTTCAGGGGGAGAACAGAAACGAAAATATCATTCCAGGGGGATACATACTCCAACTACAACTTCCTCAACAGATATGGATTTTAGATGAAGATTATAATATACACAGAAGTATAGCTGAAGCAAGCTTTATATGTCACATGGAGCATTCACAATCCTTAAGTATTGATCCAATGATGCATCCCTGATTATACAAATATGATTATATGTGGTTGTCATCACCTATGTATAGAGAAGTTTAAATATTCTCAAAAGTGTTCTCTCAACAACTCGTCTACACCAATTTGAAGTAGCAGGGTACAAAAGTCGGAAGAAGAATGCCTAAACACATCTTAGAGAGAGGAAATGAAGAGATAGAAAGCACACTAGGAAATGTGCAACCCTTTGACATTGATGTCAAAGGGGGAGGAAAAGCAGGTAACATAAGATAGGATCCTCTAAAAGAAGCCAGGCTGAGGAAGACTTGGAGGAAGCATTGGAGAAAGTATTGGTGAAGGTGTTGCCATCAATGCCAAAGGCGGAGACTGTTGGAAATGTTTTCATTGATGGCACAGGAGAAGAGAGCTAGTAGAGGCAACAAAAGGACAAGAATTAGTCAAGGAGCAGAGGGAGAAAAAGGATAAGAATTAGTCAAGGAGTAGAGGAAGCAAAGGTAGTGAATTGAGAGGTTCAATAAGAAATTGTATGAGTTTGTGTGGGCATGTATGAATAAGACTCTGTAATGGCTCATCTCCCCTTTATAATAATTATGTGGTGACCGAATACATATAAGCCTGTGTGAGTATTGCGAAATGGAAGTGTTATGGCATAAAAGAGTATGAGCGTAGTTTGAATATGAAAGCGAGAACAGAATCAATGGAAAGGCATGGTGCATTGAGGAGTTATCATTCTCCACGTAACATTTGTCTAGGCCTGTAGAGATGAGTCGTTGGTAATTGCAGTATGGACTGAGAAACTGTGTTGAGGAATTGCACATGAAAGGGAGAGTTCATATATATATAAGCGCGAAGAAACCCTGAGGGAAAAGGAGAGGAACCACGAGCGCTATGAACAGTGACAACAGGTTTGTGAAACCAACCCCACCCATATTGCACCACCTTTGTACGGTAAGCTGTATTTCCAATTCGAACACGATCAATGCCATAGGCTGACACGTGGCCTTAAGCGGTTTGGAGATACCACTCTCATCGCGAGTTAAAAGCCCATGCATCTAAGTCACGCGAGACTTTATTGAGGACGTCGAATCATTTGAAGCAGTGTGACGTGATGTCCGCCCTTGGATGTGGAAGGGTTGTTAGTGCGGGGCCCAGTTCTAATTTATATTGATCGAGACTGTTCAAACTACGGTTGCGAGTTTAACCGAGGTATGTCTGATGTGGTTGAGTTTTGTTATAACGCTTCCAAAATTGAAGAAGGCCGTAATATATATATATATATATATATATATATATATATATATATATATATATATATATATATATATCGATTATCATGTGAAGTGCACATATAATGGTTGTATATGCGAATTTGGCACAATATGAATTGTGTGAAAAGGTCAAAGGACAGTTGCAATTGAAATGTTCTATGAACATTTAATTAAGGTCACGTATACATGTAGATTGACTCTAAGTCGAGATTGAGAAGGGAGTTAACATGATGTGAGGACTCCACATGTGGAGATCGATGGGTTATATGCAATACGAGGTTTAACCTTAGGCCAACGAAAAATAGAGCTCCCACCTGCAAAAGAATTATAAGAGGGTGTATTGTATGGTTTTATAACCCTTGAAATTCCGAATTTTTAAGCCGGATAGGAGGTGTGTGGTTTCTTAACTAAAAGAGGATTTTTATTTAATATCTCAATGTCAGATTGAGATATTAATATACACAGGTGTAATTAATTTGTCAGTTAAAAGGAAGCAGAGTATGTTGAGGTTGCCAGATTGTAATGTTATAAGTGCTTGCGCATTGGTTTAAAGGCATCGAAGCATTTGTTAGAGTATTAAGAGCTTAAGTCAGAAGATACATGAGTTTTATAGTCTTAAGGTTAAGACTTACATAATTTTATATTTTCCAAAATGCGAGTTACATCGAATCAGATTTGAAATATGGGGAATGTGGTTTTGATAACCATCAGATGTGAAACGAAAAGCCTTCGCATACATTGATTTAATTTTCTAGCAGAAAATTAGAAGAAGCTGCAATTTTTATATAATGAGAGTTTGAGAGTTATTGGGGAACTAAAACTCTAAAAAAGGTATATATGCAGTAGATACACAACTATAGTGAACTTGGAGAATATGGACCTCACAGAGGTAAACAAAGATTGCAAAATTGAAGAGATGTGCAGCAAAGGGATTCAAAAGTGCAGTGAACAGGTGGAATATGTAGAAAGCAGTGAACAAAGTATGCAGGACAGTTGCATGACTGCTACAGAAATGACAAAACTAGCAAGCCAAGGGCTAAGTGAAGTTTATATTTTGAATTTGAAAATGTAAATGTTTAATTGTTTTATATTGTTTGTGATGCAAAGGCAAGTATCCGAAGGAAAAAAAAATCCCACTATAACATTGAAATTTGTACATATTGTTATATTTTTTAAATGAGTTGGACAAAGGAATGAAAAGGCAGAATCCAAAGAGTCATGGTTGTTCACTCCAAATTCCTTGTGGAATACAAACACTCGTGTGATGAACTCTATATATAATATCAACTTTATATGCATAGGAGAGAGAGAGAGAGAGAGAGAGAGAGAGAGAGTAAGGATAGAGAATGAAAAGTATATAAGATTGAGGCAGAGAAGATAAAGAAGAGAGGAGTAGAAATAGAAGCTACAAAACAGAGTTGATATCTGAGATAAATCAGCAAACATTTCTTTAGATAATTTGAGGAAGTTGGAGCTTCCCTATCAAGTTCAAGCTTGATAGTTGTCAGTTGTAGCTGACTGAGGTTGGAGCCTCCTGTAGGTTGGTACCTATAGAAAAAAAGTGGTGAGAGGGAGTTGGAGCTTGCTTTTGCATCACAACAATAATAAGATGTGGTTTTCTCCCTTTATGGGTTTCCACTTAAATCTGTTGTCTCTATGTGTGTTGCTTATATGTTTATATGATCCACCCAATCTGTTTATTTGTTTGCTACTCTGACAATAAGTTTGATGTCACATTAATTTAATACTTGCTACAACTTTTTAAGACTGTTCACATATTAAGTTGTAAATAAGTTTGATGAAAATTCTGTAATCCGACCAATGTGTTAAACTGATTCACTACCCCCCCCCCCCCCCCCCTCCCCCCGCCCCTCCATCTCTCAGTTTAACCAAAGATTCAGTAGGGTTTACTAGTTCCTTTGGTTTATAATATTAATAACCCCTTGGGTTTAATAATCTCTTGAGTTTAAAATATTAATTCTTAGGGTTTATTAATCTCTACTATTTTTAATATTGATCCATTGGCCTTATTGATATTTATCCCTTGGGCTCATTGATTCCTTTGGTTTATAATATTAAACCCTTGGGTTTATTATTTCTTTTGGTTTATAATGTTAATAATCCTTTGGGTTTATTAATATAAGTTTAAAATATTGATTCTTCAGGTTTATTAATTTATTAATTTTTTGAGTTTAAAATATTAAGTTTCAGGGTTTATAAATCTCTTATGTTTTTAATATTGATCCATGGGTCTTATTGATCCCTTAGGTTTTTAATATTTATCCCTTGGGTTCCCCAATTCCTTTGGTTTATAATATTTAAACTTTGGGTTTATTAGTTCTTTGGGTTTGTATTATTAATAATCTCTTCGGTTTATTAATCTCTTGATTTTAAAATATTAATTCTTAGGAACCCAATTCCTTTGGTTTATAATATTAAACCGTGGGTTTATTAGTTCTTTTGGTTTGCATTATTAATAATATCTTTGTTCTATTAATATCTGGATTTTAAAATATTAATTCTTAGGGTTTATTAATTTATTAGCTTTTTGGGTTTTAAATATTAATTTTTATGGTTTATTAATCTCTTAAGTTTAAAATATTAATTCTTAGAGTTTTTTAATCTCTTGAATTTAAAATATTAATTTATAGGGTTTTTAATTTCTTGGTTTATAATATTAATATTTATCTCTTTCTTCACCAATTTTTTGGGTTTCTAATATTAAACCCCTAAATTTATTAATTTTTTTAGTTTCTAATATTAATAATATCTTATAATATATATAAGGTTAATATATAGTACATATAGTTAATATTATTTATATATTATAAGTAAATATATAAAATATATTGGTAATTATATTCATAAATATATAATATTTATTTTGGTAAAATACATGTAGTGGGTAGTGGATATAGCTTTATTGACTTATATCAATTATGAATATAGTTGTAAATCTATTTCATATAACCTTATTTGGATATATCAACCATATTAGTAAATAAATTATACTTACATTAATTAAATATTTTATACAACGGAGTGAAATTGGTACATTTCAAATAACTATTACCAATGTTAATTTCAAACCACGCAGTTGCTTCCATTGACTCAGTAATATTTTATACAGCAGAATGAGATTGGTACATTTCAAATAACTATTACCAATGTTAATTTCAAACCACGCAGTTGCTTCCATTGACTCAGTAACTCTATTCTTCTTGCACTTCAATTTATAACTCAAAAAAAAAGAAATCCCAACATTTTGCGTGTTATAAAAGGGACAAATGCTTTTCATTCTCCATCAGATTCAGTCCTCTCAATTGCTTTCGAATCGAAGAAAAGAAAAATAGTGAGCTACGGCCACAACATCCTTTCTGGCGTTAGCACTTGCAGCACTATTGATGTTATTGTGAACGAGTTTCCATGAAAGAATAGAATGATGGCTACACCAAAATTTTATTATATTATAAAATTTTAAATATTTTCATATGTGATATGATGAGTTTGATTAGGTTATATTTGGTAGTCTCTTATAATGGTATTGAGTATGGAAACTATATTGATATTGAGAGTATTCTTTTTAATGAGGGTTTGTATTTTTATTGGGAGTACTTTTATTCATAAGTGATTTTTTATTTGAGTAAAAAGTAATAATAAAGAGTTATCATTTTTATGTAACGTCCCAATTTAATTTGTTATGCTTTGCTAAATTCAGGAGTTGGATTAAAAATTTGTGTTTTAATATGGTTGAATGAACTTGGATTCTTAAGAACAATTTTAAATAGCGGTAAGTAAAATTTTTTATTAATAGAATTTTAAAATTAGTTTACTAATTTGTGTGGGACCTCGATTTTTAAGAATAATTTTTATTAGTGGTTAGTAAAATTTTAACTAATTTTAGTGGTTACTTGTGGATAATCTCTATATAAACTAATTAATTTTGAGATATAATCAAACATAATTGTAGTATGTAAATCTTAATGTGATAGATGACTCAAATCTAATGTTGGATAAAAAAATATTAAAGTTAACACTAACATGGAATCCGTTCAGATCTAATGACTAGCAAGTAATATGATAACATTATTGGAGTTTAAAATGGGTTGCAGTCTTAAAAAAAAATCTACAAAAAAATCTAGAAATTATGAAAATTTTTGGTACAGATTTTTTAAAATTTGGGTTGAAGTTGTCAAATTTTAGTATTTTGGGTGTTTTAAGGTTTTCGATAATGCTGAATCCATTTTCACTATCAAAAATACAATTCAAACATTCCAACTATTTGATTTTTTTATTTTATTTTTACCATATTCCTGAAAAAAAACTTCCATTCAGACTATTCTATTATGTCAATAAACAAATCCCTACAGTAAAATGGTTAAGCTTGACTTAGATCCAAACGAGATGGATCAACCTGTCACAAAGAATATTGGAAAATGAAGTGTAATAGATTTAAAGTTAAGTTCGAACATGATAAGATCCAACGGTTAAGATCTAAAGTGGTATATGGTTTCATCACACATCGGGTTCCAAAGTACGACCATTTTAAACACCTGCCAATGAAATATATATTGAAAGACAAGCTATATACGACACAATGTAATGGGGCCCACTACATATCCACTAATTACAATTTTTTTCATTTCGCATTTAGTTTCACAGATGATGGTATTTGCCAAGAAGTAATTGTCTTCTATGATATTCAATCATGTGATTTCTAGAGAGTTCATCGAAACCGAAATACAAACATCCTGAGTTACTTCAAAGTGTATCAGGTAGGTGTTATTAACCTCATGTCCTGAATTCTAGATTTGTATTCAAATTCCTACAAAGGACGTTCCTAAAAAACTTAATGATGCTTTAAAAGATAGTTTCCCTAGAATTAGGGATACTTGGATCCTGAATTAATACATTAATGAAATTAAAAGTCATACCTATCAAGAATGTGAGTCAAGTAAAGAATATCTTCTTTTAAAAGTCTATATTGTTCCACTACATCATACCACCCAACTTATCAAAAAATTACTCAATAGCGTTTCTCACCAAACCAAGTAAGATACACAAAAAAATATCCATAGTTACCCTATAAATTCAAAGTTAGTTATCCAAAGATTTTTCAACGTCATAGCTAAAATGTTAAGATTTCCAAACTCTGAACAAAGCATAAATGAAGAATAATATCAACAAGAATTCTTGGCAAATACTTGGCAAAGGAAGCAACAGGCCTTAAGAGAAGTTTTAGCAAATCCTTCAGCCACTATCAAAGCTGGCATTCTGATCAACACCATTATGTTGAGACGTTTTAGCAAATCCTTCAAAAACTTCCAAAGCTGGCTTACCTAGCAACACCATTATTTTGCAATGGAAAGTCAAACCTACGCTCTTTTGATGGTAATTCTAGGGTATGATGACGACTAGTAAATGGATAAAGTACTGTTGGAAATACTGAGAGGGGGGTGAATCAATGTTTCTTTTCAATTGTTAATTTTACCAGTTAGATCACTTATATTTAGAACACAAAATGAACAATGATGGAATAAATACTTTTATTAATTTCTTCTTTACAATAAGTCAATTACAATAATGATATAGGGCTCCAACCCTAGATGATGACTCCAATCTTCTAGGCTCAAACCTGTATTGTGCCAAGCACCAACTTGGACTTTGAAGGCTCCAATCTTGTCAATTTTGAGGCACCAACCTCAAGGACTCCAACCCTATCTCTCGTACAGGCTCCAACTTGTTTTCTTGAGGTCTCCTATGCTCTAAGGCTCCAACCTTATCTATCAAGGCACAAACCTTGTGTTGATGAGGCTCCAACCTCTTGCTTCAATTCGTTAAGATATATTTGGTTATACTTTAGGACTCCCAATAACATTTGCAACGAGCCTTGTCAATCTCTTAGCCAACATTGCCTTCTCCAAATCACTTCATCAAATACAACCTTCTGTTCTCAAAAGGTGTCACCGCTGCTCTTCATATTACCCAAGCTAGATCTCTAATTTCACCTCATGATGAATTTTAATGCATCATGGTCTCCAAGGATTTCCACGAATCTTCAAAGTCAGCTCCAAGGCTAAGGATGTATACTCTAGGACTGCTCCAACGAATATCTCCAAGAGGCCTTCAATTATGTATCATGATGTCAACCAAGTCTTCAAGAATGCCTCTGATAAGCTTCTAGAGAACTCTCCAAGGTATGCTCAAGATCAGCTCCAACTGCTCTTCAATATTTTCCAATATCGACTCCAACTGCTCTTCAAGATCCTCCAAGGTATGCTCAAGGATCTAATTCACATGCTGTCTTCAACAGTGCTTCAAAGTTATCAATTCACTATTCTTAGCTTCAATGTTCAACTCCTCATACACATGAAAAGTAATCAAAAAAATCCTTTAGGTATGTTCCACAACTGTCTTCAAAGGATGATCCTGTAACAACACTTCAAGGCTACTAAAGCATCACTGTGTTAATTCCTTCACCAAAATCTCCACAGATATATCAAGGTTTTCCAAAAATGAGATAAATCAAATCAAGTCAGTATTCTGAGCTTATTCTACCATCATTGTCATAGGACCAAATTCTGTTGAGGCTTCTTGTTATTGGTTAAAAGGTATGACATCTCTCTCTTGTTGTCCTAAGTTCTTTGTGACACAGTACGAGCTCTTTTAGCTTATGTTATTCACCCAAAAAATGTTTATCAATTTAATTTTTAAATCCAGCAAGTATTTTTCATGCTCTTTTTATTCTCAGGTAGAAAAGAAACGAGGCTCTCTCGGTAAGTATAAAACTATAATCAATTCTATGATGTCCAATTCCTATGGTGTTCATTTCCTGTAGTTGTCAAATAATGAGTGTAAGCCCCCAAAACAATGTTCTGATCTTAAATAATTGCCCAGAAAATGTTTTCCTATCCTCTTTGGCCTCCTTTATCCTTTTTTTCTTATTCTCTGAGATTTTTGACCGAATTCCTTGCCAGAAAATGAAGTATCATACTCATATTTATACAAATTTTCGATTGGAATGAAGGGGCACGTATTTTTCAAGGCAAGTCGACATGAAGGACAAGGATAGGTTTGCTGAGCAATTAAATATATTATTTTTCAAATTAAAAATTCTTTTTTGCACAAACCGCTAGGGGTTTCGGGCCAAGTAAAGGCTCGTTGGAAAGAGGAAAAAAATCTTCTTTCAGATGGTCTAGGGATCATTGTGATAGGTTGCCTCCAAGGTGACAAAATTTATTTTTCTTTATAGCTGTCCTTGAATATTTTATGTACAGAAAGTGATTGGGACAACAAGAGGTCATTGGTTCTTCTTCATTTTTATGACTCCAGCTATGTCTTTATATTACTTCCACATCATCATGAGGTCTAGAAATGAGTGTATCATCCATGTCATCACATAAATGGTGCAGTGATATTTTATGCAGCGTTTATTAATTTTTTATTGGGGAAAGCTCCAAAGTAATCTTTCAACCATGTCATCAAGACCATTATCCAGTATGGTCATTCAAGAGTATGGTGTCATCACATGTATGGCTTCATCAAGTATAGTCCTCCACATCAAGGGTAAGGACATCATTCAGGTTCTAGGCTTCTTCATGAGATTTTGGTACCATCATGGACATCTAGGGAATTATGATCAATAGGAATTTAGGGCAACATTTCTTCATAGACTTTGACATCATCATTAATGGTCTCCTAGTCAAAGTCATGGCATCATCATCTGGAACCAGGCATTTCAAGAATATTGAAATGACAATCAATGCCATATTTACATTAATGAAAACCTTGATTAAAAATCTCCCCCTTTGTCATTGATGGAAATATTATTTCCCTTCCAACATTCTCTCCCCCTATGACATCAATGGCAAACGGGGTGCCAAAGTACTCCACTTGTCAAGCTGCTTCTTGTCTTCTTGAATAGTATTCCTTCACAAGTATGTTACTCCCCCTGTCATGGTGCTCTTTCTTCTGATATGGTCCATGATAGATGTGTTTGTATTTCTTCACATGATGAACCAACTCCCCCTACTTGCATAAACTCCTCTAGCTTCAAGAAGGATTGTTGCCTTGTGATTGGGTGGAAGAAGTCAATATTGGAATTATGTTCTTCAATGGAGTTGCTCCTGAGAGATGATCTATCAAAGGATGAATGTCTATGGGTGAATCATCAAATATTTCATAGGGCCCAATCACAAAACCCCCCTACTTGTATGCATGGTCTCATTTTTGCAGATTTTCATTATCAATCACTTGGAATATCAAGGAAGACTTCAGCAAGTCAATGTGTGTTGTTGGCTGGAGTAGTCAAATGCTTTCCGGAGCCAAATTGCTTCCTTCTCCATGCTTGTGTAACTTTCTTCTCTCGCTTGGTTGTCATGGTTTCAGCTTGTTTAGGAACCCAAGTCAAGTCACAATCACATGCCATATGTCCAATGTTATGGCAATTGAAGCACTCTCTCTTGTTCATAAATAAGAAATCATGAATTCTTCTTAAAAAATTGCTTCTAGGAGATTGACCGGGACCATTATATTTTTCTTTGTGATATGCCCTACAATATTTTTCCATGTACCCAAAGTTTGTACAAGAATAGCAATATCCAAGAAATATACTTTAGTACCTGGGAGATGAATATTTCCTTGATGTACTTTTGAAGTATTTTTTCCTTGGGATTATTTGATGGTATTCATTGCCTTTAATATTGTTGACATCATTTGTAAGTCTCCTTGGAGTAGGGTTTCTTCTAATGTAATCTTGACTCTTTCGTTTGCTGGAACTGGGAGTATCAACATTTCTTCCAATATTTTCCACATCCTTGTTGCTTGGAGCATTAGGGGTTGCATCATCCTTATTTGAGGGTTTACCTGCATATCCAGGACCTGATTTATCAAGAGGGGATATTTGACGACTTAGGATGTCATCTAGGGTTTGATAACTCTTCAAGTTTTTATTCAGCAAGCCAAATTCCTTTTTAAGAAGGACAAATTCTTCTTTCAACTTTTCACAATTTTCTTCTTTCATAACTAGTCGCTTCTTCATTTCTTCCATCATCCTTGTTACTTCGTGTGCTTCGATTTTAAGGGAGATGATATTTGATTTCATTATGAATTTTTATTCATTCTCCTTTGCTAGAGTGTTCTCCATTTCTTCTTTTATTATTGTAGCTTCACATGTTTCAGCCTTTAGAAGATTGATGTTTGATTTTAGTTTGAAGATTTCTTCATCCTTTTCTTCTAGTTGGCATATCATGGTGTTTATCTCCTTTTCTTCTTCATCAATTTGTACTTCTATGAGTGACAAAGTTTCCATCACCTTCTTAGCTCCTTGTGCTTGTTTCCTTGCTTCTTATAGTTGAGATCTAAGAGAGGAGACCTCTTCATTATATTGACCAATCTCTACTTCAAGATTTTTCAAGCTCTTAAGTCTTTCTTCAAGGTGCCTTGAAAAAGATTTTTTCCTTTTCTTTGCCTTATCCAATTTATTTTTCATGGATATGACTTCTTCATGATGCTTTGTTTTGTTTTGATGAAATTCCTCCTTAAGTTTGGCGAGCTCTTCATCTCTTTCTTGAACTTAAAGCTTGACAAGGTCAACTTCCTTCTTTGTCTTGTTTTGGTCACCAACTTGTGTTTTCTTCTTAAGTTCCTCATTTTTATTTTTCAACCTATTAATCTCTTCCATGGAAGCCATAAGTTTCTTCAAGAGATATTCTTCAAAGTCTTATTTTCTCTCTTCATCTTCTAGGTCTTCTTTAGCCTTGTTGTCATCTCTCTTATCTTAAGCTTCCTTGATGGATTCTAGACTTCTTTCTTGTTTTCCATCATCTTCTTGACTAGAGATCATTGTCAACACTCCTTTTGAGTGGAGATCATGAAGTTTGTCCCATATGACTTTTTCTGACTAACATTTTTCAAAATTAGGCTTCACAGAATTTGGTAACCCATTCAAAACTACCTTCATTGCTCTTGTATTGTACTCCTTGGATTCTTCGTCGATCATGTCATCAATAATCACTGATTTCCAAAATTCAATTCCTTGAGTCTTTAATAAATTCCGCATTCTTGCCTCCCATATATCAAAATTTCCGTTAAACAATGGAGCGTTTTTTACTTGGTTTACATTTGAATTCTTAATAGAGGAAGGGACATTTTCACATACTTTGGAGCCTTTATTATTTGGCTTTTCCATTTTTGTTCAAATGATCAAAATTTAAGATGTTAGGCTTTGAATGAAGGTATTGGCTCTAATACCAATTGTTGGGAATACTGAGAGGGGGGGTGAATCAATTTTTCTGTTCAATTGTTAATTTAACCAGTTAGATCACTTATATTTAGAACACGAAATGAACAATGATGGAATAAATACTTTTATTAATTTCTTCTTTACAATAATTCAAGTACAATAATGATATAGGGCTCCAATTCTAGATGAATACTCCAATATTCTAGGCTCCAACCTGTATTGTTCCAAGCACTGACTTGGACTTTCAAGGCTCCAACCTTGTCAATTTTTAGACACCAACCTCAAGGACTCCAACCCTATCTCTGGTACATGCTCCAACCTGGTTTCTTGAGGACTCCTATGCTCTAAGGCTCAAAACTTATCTATCAAGGCACAAACCTTGTTTTTATGAGGCTCCAACCTCTTGCTTCAATTCATCAAGATATATTTGGTTATACTTCACGACTCCCAATAACATATGCAACGAGCCTTGTCAATCTCTTAGCCAACATTGCCTTCTCAAAATCACTTCATCAATGACAACCTTGTCTTCTCAGAAGGTGTCACTGTTTCTGTTCATATTACCCAAGCTATATCTCTAATTTCACCTCATGATGACTTTGAATGCATCATGGTCTCCAAGGATTTCCACGAATCTTCAAATTCAGCTCCAAGGCCAAGGATGTATACTCTAGGACTGCTCTAAAAAATATCTCCAAGAGGCCTTCAATTATGTATCATGAGGTCAACCAAGTCTTCAAGAATGCCTCCGATAGGCTTCTAGAGAACTCTCCAAGGTATGCTCAAGATCAACTCCATCTGCTCTTCAAGATTTTCCAAGATCAACTCCAAATGCTCTTCAAGATCCTCCAAGGTATGCTCAAGGATCTACTTCACATGGTGTCTTCAACAGTGCTTCAAAGTTATCAATTCACTATTCTTGGCTTTAATTTTCAACTCCTCATACACATGAAAAGTAATAAAAAAAATCCTTTAGGTATGTTCCACAACTATCTTCAAAGGATGATCCTGTAACAACACTTCAAGGCTGCTAAAGCATCACCGTGTTAAGTCCTTCACCAAAAACTCCACAAATATATCAAGGTTTTCCAAAAATGAGATAAATCAAATCAAGTCATTATTCTGAGCTTATTCTGTCGTCATTTTCATAGGACCAAATTCTGTCGAGGCTTCCTGTTATTGGTCAAAACTTATGACAACTCTTTGTTGTTGTCCTAAGTTCTTTGTGACACAATATGAGCTCTTTTAGCTTATGTTATTCACCCAAACAATGTTTATCAATTTAATTTTTAAATCCAACAATTAATTTTCATTCTCTTTTTATTCTTAGGCAGAAAAGAAATGAGGCTCTGTGGGTGAGTATAAAACTGTAATCAATCATGTGATGTCCAAGTCCCGTGGTGTTCGTTTCTTGTAGTTGTCGAATAATGAGTGTAAGCCCCAAAACACTGATCGAACTTTAAATAATTGCCCAAACAATGTTTTCCTATCCTCTTTGGCCTCCTTTATCCTTTTGTTTTTATTCTCTGAGATTTTTGAACGAATTCCTTGCTGGAAAATGAAGTATCATACTCATATTTATACAGATTTTCGATTGGAATGAAGGGGAATGTATTTTTGAAGGCAGGTCGACATGAAGGATAAGGAAGGTTTGCTCAGCAATTAAATATATTATTTTTAAAATTAAATATTCATTTTCTTACAAACCTCTGGGAGTTTCGGGGCAAGTAAAGGCTCATTGGAAATAGGAAAAAAATATTCTTTCAGATGGTCTAGGGCTCATTGTGATAGGTTGCCTCCAAGGTGACAAAATTTATTTTTATTTATAACTGTCCTTGAATATTTTAAGTACAGAAAGTGATTGGGACAACAAGAGGTCATTGGGTCTTCTTCATTTTTATGACTCCAACTATGTCTTTATATTACTTCCGCATCATCATGAGGTCCAGAAATGAGTGTATCATCCATGTCATGACATAAATGGTGCAGTGATATGTTATGCAACGTTTATTAATTTGTTGTTGGGGAAAGCTCCAAAGTAGTCTTTCAACCATGTCATCAAGACCATTATCATGTATGGTCATTCAAGAGTATGGCATCATCACGTGTATGGCTTCATCAAGTATAGTCCTCCACATCAAGGGTGAGGACATCATCTAGGTTCTAGGCTTCTTCATGATATTATGGTACCATCATGGACATCTAGGGAATTATGATCAATAGGCATTTAGGACAAGATTTGTTCGTAGACTTTGACATCATCATTAATGGTCTCCTAGTCAGAGTCATGGCATCATCATCTGGAACTAGTCATTTCAAGAGTATATATATATATATATATATATGGTAGTGCAAGCATTGTCCTTACATTCCTCGCAGAAATAATTCCATATCAATTGGAATAACTCATGCTAAGCATGAAGAAATTGCACAAATCCCACTATACAAAGCAAAAAATCTTATTCAAGATGGACCTTCACCATGATAAAGAAATAAAGATAAAGAAAGGCCTTAAAATCGACCACTTGAAGGTCAATTAATAGAAAAAATAATAACTACTATATTCATTAGAATACATCAGACACAGACTAGGTGGGTATATTGATGAAATTCTTGGGATTATCATTCCATGCAATAGTCAAATAATATGCATGAATTGAACATCCATACATCCACATAATTCCAATAAAAAATAGTAGAGTCATCCCATCCAAAATAATACATATACCATTGGCCAACATTAAACAAAAAACATGCACATGAGAGCACCATGAAGATAGACATAAGCACATGAGAAAATAGAATAAGATTTCTACAAGAAAGAAAGAATGATTCAACTCAAATTAGTGATGCATTGAAAAATTTTATTCTTCATATTCATGCTTGATTTGAAGAAATCCTAAACATAAATGTAATGCATAAAGGATATTTAACCTATCCAATTAATAAGGGAAGAAACAAAAGATAAGAAGGTGGAAATGCAAATGCTAATATTTCATGAACTTTGCAGAAACATTGATCCTAAGAAAAAAAAGTGATTTATTTTAGATATAATAGAAGAAGGGCTATTAATCACTCTCGCCATTTACAAAGTGGCATAAAAAGGGGCAGAAGTAATGATAATTTTTTTTTGTTATGCAATCTTGACATTTCCATTGCTTATTTCAAACCCACCTTCGATGTGTTTGTAAGCGCAATAAAAGAAACCAAGGTGGATGTTTTAGTTGTTGATAGAAAAACAATACTGAGATTTGCTTTCATAATCATGAATGTAGCTTAAGCTCTCTTTGAGGCCCGCTAACAAGAAGTAATTGCCACATAATTTCATAATATTGCTGCCAAGAAATGGAAGAGATGAAAAGTTAGCAGAGGTAGGAATCAAATTCCCAAATCCTCTCAACCAAACTACGGCATGCATTTCCAAAATTTGTAAACACAATAAGCTTGAAGCAACTTGATGCATAATCATGTGAACCTATTATGCAATCTCCTTAATCAGTTTTTCATCATATGACAAGAATTGGTCAACAAATTCATTATAAAAGGCATATTGTTGTAGCAACAATGCATAATTTAAACCTAATGTTTCGTCCAAGTCACCTATGACCCCATCTGTAGCCTTTGTTGCTTTCTCATCCCTGCATTAACATGTATGAGAATATAAACGTCTATCAAAATTATGAAAATTAATCTTAGGTAAACATAACAAGCACTGAAAACCTTATATGTAATTATGATAGCCTTGGAAACCTTAGGAACACAACCTTAAACTATGCCAGCTTTGCCCATAAGTCTTGGCCCTGTAACATTAAATATTGTATTTCTCCACAAATGTATGCCTACCATTTCAAACCTCCAATCATTATTCTTGTTAAATATATTTTTTTTTATTTCAAATTCTTCTTTTGTGAGTGCATTATTACAATTCCTAATTTTTTTTAGGAGAAAGGAGAGTATGAATGTAGAACTAAATCCTTCACATAAGGATATTTTGTCATAGTAGTAAGACATGAAAATATTATGAACATCACATAAATAAAAAAAATAACAACAATCCAAAAAGGACCCATGAGGAACAACATTCAAACTTTCATAAAAAAATCCACAAAAGACACACAAGGCACAACATTTAAATTACTTGCAATGTTAGTAAGGGAGGGAGCAATCACATCAGCCTTGGACCCCATAGAATCTCGTGGGATCAATCATATAATAGTTAATGGTTTTCCTCTATGTTTTTCTGGACCTATAGACCACTCAGCCTAGAATGCATTATAACTCTAGACATTTATTTGTTAATTGGTTTATGTTTCAACAGTAAAAAAATGAGAGATTTCATCTTTAATGGCCTAGGTTCAGTTTCCTGTATCCAAACCATTAGTGTGAATCATTATTTATTTCCCATAGTTAAAAATATAGCAGGCTACATGTGAATACATGATCCTCTTCTTTATGCTTCCAATATTTGTTGAAGTAAAAAAGAGCACTGAATTATCCATTCTTTGGATGTAGGTACTATTATAGATTCCCTAATTTCCATCCTAGAAATTTTGATTTTTACTTGTATGGTCAAGTTTTCCCAACGGTAAGTATTGTTATATGAGTATATTTTCATTGATTAAATGATCTTTCTATGTATAAATATCTCTCTTCTTCCTTGGAATTCCCAGAGTGACATGTTCCAAGAGTTTCATGCCTGCTCTAGCTAAATATTGGGTCGGTCTTGGTGAAATTATAAAAACTAATGACATGTATCCATCCATGCTCATAAGACTTCATCTCCAAAGATCTGAAAAACTTGTATGTGAAATATTCCTTCATTTGTAAAGCTACTAAGTACTAAGTTTCATGCTAATTAATTGATTTGGTAAATATGACACATAAGCCATATCAAAGTGCTATGTGTTTCTTGTAAGAGAAACAAATTATATTTAAATACTATTGCAATAATTCAACATATAATTAGAGATAATGTTGTAAATACATTTGAACTTGTAAATCAAAACTCTATTAAATGGTACTTGTATGTCCAAAGGAGATGTGGTTAAGCATATATTAAGCCTTGATAATGACCAAAGTTTGTTACAATTAAAATTTTCCGTAGAGTTAACCATAAAATTTTGTTTAATAGAGTTAACTATGATGTAACTATAAATGCATCAAGTTAAAACTACAACTAACTATTCTTCTATACCATAATAACAATAAATTTAGATTCTCTTATCTTCCCTCGATGAAAAAATTAACTTTTCTTAAACTACAAAAGTATTATGTGCAAGTTAGATTCTAACTTTTGATTTTTCTAATATATAAAAACTTAATTTATAATGAGGAAATCAAAAGAATTAGAAATTAATAGGTAAAATCTTATGATTTTTGATACAACCCTTCACCACAAGGAATCTCTACTAGATTCAAATTAGAGGCACAAAATATAGTCTACATAAACATCCATACACAGTATCATCTTCATGGAGAATGAAAACATACATGCCCATCATATCCACCAAGAACATGAACCCACTCAAAATTAATTTCCATCTCACCAAACTTAACATTACACAACCTTAAACACACATCCTAAATCATACTGCCATCAAGATATTGGATGTAAATTTCTCTAGATGAACAATTCTCCTTTGATGGTACTAACTTGAGAATTGGTTTGACAAATGATGTACTCTTCAGGAAATTTTACATTCTTAGATAGTCCCTAAAAGTAGTTAAAACAATAAGTTAGGCTCAACCAGTAATTTAAATAACCTATTTTCCCCTCAATGTTTTGTACATTAAATTGCTAATTATAATTACAAATTAACATCCACAATACTTGTAAGATTTATGAACATACTATATTGATATAATAATTTAAATAACTTCTAATTTCACCACCATTATCACATGTTTTAATCTGTTGGTTACAATTATTAAAGAATACCACATCTAAAGTTGTTTAAAGCATAGTTACCTGGTACTTTTCAAATTTTCGGAACCCATCTATAAATCTAGCTAGAATTCATCCATGTGTTTTCTAAATTCCACACCTATTGCATATGCAAGGGATCCTATTGCCAACAATGCTTGCTCATGAATAGTGGCACTCTGATATGAGAATAAGTTGATTAACCGTTAAGGCTTTGACACCCTCAATAGACTGCATCCACCAATAGGAAAAGTGGAAGAAATTCTACCAATAATACTCTTCATTAAGAAAAATAATCTATCAATAATCGGGTAAAAAGGAATTATTTTGTTCTATGTTAGTTTATCATTTTGAGTTTGTTTGACAAATTCTCTTTTATAGCCTAAACAACTTCTAGTTTTAAAGTATTTTCAAAATTCATTCATCTATTCTTTTTTGTAATTCACAGAAAGAAAATTAAAGCATGGAATGGGTGATGCTAATGTTCACTATAATATACCCATTTCATCATATATCAAATTCCGTCATCTTCTTGTGTCCATGAAGCTTTTACTTTTGTTATAACTAGCATCCAAGGCATTAGATTTTTAAGAGGTGCCAACTAGATGATATTGGGTTAGCTCATCCCAAAGACAATAGAAACATGCATAGGTATCTTACATCCAATATATGGTAGAAATATTATGACCATTAAACAACTACTATTGTGTATGGTTTTTAAGGTGAAAATAAGTCACAATTCTTAAATTTGTGGCAGTCATAATTTCCAAACAAAGGGACACCTTTGTAAAAATTCAAATCATTCTCTACATTTTGATTGGAAAAAAACTGTAATGAAAATGTTCTATGAGATGGAAATCATTATAAGAACCACCAAAAATGGAGATCTATTAGACAAAATTTACCTTAGATGTAATCTCATCTAAAGATCAGTATGCATTAGTTTCCAATTTTGTTGTGCATGCATCCAAGAAACTACAGATAGCCCGTAAAGCCACTTTTAGGGCATGGAACTCAAAGGGTGACTCTGCATTGTAGCATGAGAAGTATCTGAGAGTTTGGATTCAAAAATAAAATATGCAATGATTAAAGTAACAAAACATAGTAAATAGAGTTGTCCAGTCCCAGTATCCACGTAATTTCCATGACACTTAAAAGCATGGGATAGTTGAAGGGAATTGACAACATATAGTGGCCATTATGTTGCACATTCTTGTCGAAAATGATAAAGGATTGAGAGACAAAACTTGCACCCAGAACTTTGCTTCTAGGGGAAGTTATTTTGACCAAAGAGTGAATTATTAAAAGGGAGTCACCCAACACAGTGAGAGAGAATACCTGTAATTATTTGTCTAGAAGAATGCATTGGAGCAAACCATAGACTTGTTCTTGATTATTTGTCATCTTTTGATACTCTAAAAATTTGATTCCCATGAATACTTTAAAATTTTTGATTTCTTCAATACCATGAAAGACCCATCTCCCTCCTACCATCCCTATTTTAAATCATTATTATTATTAATTGTAAAAAGAATTAAGATGTAAGTTAAACATATATAATATTTTGAAAACATGAAATAATAATTTTGATATGACATCTGCTAATGTATCAATTTAAGTAAAATAGAAGAAAGGGTGTAACTACTTTTGACATAGATCTCAACTTGATGTGTGACTACTACTAAAACTATTATAGAATATTACATGGGCTTAGCTACCATCCACCCAATAATTATTAATGATAAATTAAAATTGTAGAAGCCATATTTAAAAATATACATGTATTTCTACATAAATCTATACATAGCAGACATATAAATATTTTATTTATGGACCACATTCTCCACTTTGAAATGTTTTTTTGTTATTGATAAATTTTTATATCACTTCAATAATGAAAAATTACTTAATGCTACATAGTGAAATATTTTATTTATAATTCACATTGAAATTTTTTATCATTATTAATATTTTTTAAATTCCACAAATTAAATATATATCAATAATTGAATTAATTACAAATTTCTCAATAATTTTTTTTTTTTTTTTTACTTTCAATTATTTTTTGTCTTTGAACATTTGAATGTTTTATTACATTGTCAACATTAAAATATACTTTTCCCTCTATACATGTATATGAAGTTTATATTGAAATAAATTAATTAACATATATATTTAAATCGTTTATTTTAGTCATGTATTGATATGTTTTTCAAAAGTAAAGAATGAAACATCTTCCTCTTAAAAGTAAAAAAACAAAACAGATTATTTTTTATTTTATTTACCTTTTTTTTTATAGAAAGATGATATAAAATTATGTTGCTTCACATGGACATACAAATATATTATTTATGGTCGATATTGAGGGTAAAACATGTCCTTCATATTGGGTTGCAATATCAACCACTAATAAGAATAAGAGTGGTATCATTTTCATTATACTATAATTTAAAGTAACAACAAATATATATTCATTTTTATTTTCCATTAGAGTCTCACTGACACGGATTTCATACATTAACATTTTAAGAGGAGCAGGGTTGTGCCGAAATCCGAGAGGGGACACTCTCACATGGGAAGGTAGACTCATAAATGGCACGACAGATATCACAAACTATTACCAACACATCACACACATTGCACAATAATATGCACTACTCCCTTGGTTCCTCGTAGTCCGGAGGTCCATCGCGCCTTTGAAAATCATCCTATTCAGCTAGGTTGTATGGAGGAACATAAATTTTACTTGGGATCATCTATGTAAACATGATTTTCTGGGACCTAGATGGTACGTCCTGTGTGGCGGGGGTAATGAATTAGTAACACATCACTTAATCCATCACAACATTGATTTACATATTTGGTCTATGATTTTATCGTCCTCCACGTTAAATTTTAGAGTTTTTCTTTCTATCGAACACTATTTGAGATGGGGTGCCTCTGTGGAAGGGACACATAATTATATTTCAATGTTTATTTTCTATAATATTTGGAAGGCACAAAATCACTATATTTTTCATGGGGTGCTGATTAATGTTTATAGAATTTGTGCAAAATTTCTATCTTGGGTGGAGCATATGGAACCTAGGGGAAGTGTACCAGTGATTTTTCAAGGTGCTTCATGACTCCCTACATTAATTTATCGGTTGGTTTCTTTTATGGTGTGGCACAACAGGGCCATTGTGGATGTGGGGGATGGTTATGCATCAACAAAAATTTTGGCTACAAATTACACTAGCACGGGGGAGAGGCACGATTTCCAAGGTAGAGATGGTATACCTGTGGTGTTTACTGTGGTTCCACAGACACAGAGATCCACAATATCCACATCCATGGTGATTCAAAAAAAATAATAGATGATTTTTCTGGTATATCAGTTTTCGACCCTCGAGAACTTCAGAAATAAAGGGATCGAGTCAAGGTATTGTTAGACTATCAACATGATGGATAATTAGATGATAGGAAGAAGTGATGAAAACCTATACCATAGAGGCAAAATTAACCAAACTAGAGTAAAATTAATCCTTGGAAGAAGCTCGCAATCCCTAAAATTAATGTATAGTCATGTGAATCTCATTTGAGTGGGGTAATAATAAAGTAACCTTCACCTTTCTCTCCATGAGTAAATAGAACTTACCATGTCTATTAAGTCCTATCAAAGTAGGCCACCCTTATCCTTATTACAGATTCTCAAATATGCTTACATCGCTACTTGGGCCTATTTCTATATAAACGGACGTTAGGCGTTTATCACTGAAACCATTTACGCCAGAAATTTTTTCCGAGCGGTACTTAGGCGAAGCTTATTTTCAAGTCTATAGACCCACAAATGTTTGGGGGAAGGAAATTCTCACTGCAGGATGATGTACCTGCTTTAATTCTACGGTGATAGTGAGTATTTCCTTCACCCGAGCATTTATAGGTCTACAGACTCGAAATTAAGCTTCGCCTTAGACTTATATCTTCCACTTTACCCCTCCCCTTCCTTCGAATTGGAATCTAGATGTGTGGAATATTGTGCCACCCATGTTCAATGCCAACTCCTTTTATATAAATTTAATTCATGATAATTATTTTCCTACTTTAGTTGATATTCAAAATTATTGTAGATAGTTTCAAATTGTTAAGTGGATATGAAAGTTTTTTCTAAGTTTAATATATATAAATATAATTTGAAAAAACAAATCTAATATGAATTTAAATGATAATATATATACAAATGTCTAAATAATGAGGACTAATAAATATTTTTATAAAACATTTAATCATTTAATTGAGGAGTTATTATAATCCATGTGTCTAGAATTGAACTTATAATTGTTTAGCTACCTCGTTACAAGGATCATTAACCTAAATTTTAAGAAATCTAAATTTCTTTAGGAAACTAAGTGGTTTAACTAGACGATTTAAGGACTAAGCCAATTATGTATCTAAAAAAATGTCATAATCTAACAATCTTGCGATAACTTTTTTAAGTAGATCATAATTTATTATGATATCAGATTTTGAATTCACAAAATTTCTTATTCTTTATTTAGTTTTGTTTGTTTTTTCCTAATTTTCAAATTATTAAGTTAAGCTTTAAACTAAAAGTTATTGGATACTAAACAACAACCATAGTATTATTCAAATCTTCTATTATTTTTGTAATTTAATAATGATAAATTAGCATGTCCATAGTTATTAATAATTAATATCAATTATAGTTTTGGCACATTATTAATAAATTATCCAACTATAATATTTTATTATTTTTCATTATAATAAATTTTATTATTTAAAAAAATTATATCTTTTTCTTAAATTTTATAATATTTTCAAAATTAATTTTATATTTAATTTTTGATATAATATTTCTAATTAAAAAATAAGCAAAATGTTTTATTTTTTATTGTTTTTAAAATTTAATATAACTTTACATTTAAATTTTAATAATAAATACAAAATTATTGATTGAAGTAAATAGTAATATTATATATATATAAATGAAATCGGCAGTTTATTTCTCAATTCATCCGTATGCTCGTTGTTTTTTACGTTGACCTTATGCTTAAAGGTAAAATAAATTAATAGTTATTGTGCAACTCTACGGATAGATTTTTTTATGAAAATAATAAATTTATTTTTTCATTTATATTGTAGTTTTATTTCCTTGTTAATAGACTAACATAACGTAAAACAATTTTTTTTTATAAATATATTTTATCGAGAGATAACAATAATGTAAAAAGAATTATCTAATATTTATATTAGCAAAGAGAGGTTGATAGAAGTATTGTCTTGAAGTATTCGCTTGAAGTAATTGTAGTTTGATTTGGAACAATAAACTTTATATTAAATCTATATTGTTTTGTGTATTTGCTTTTTTTGTTTTTAAATTTATAATGTGCAATATCATGAAACAAGTCAATGATAATTTAATTTCTTACTTTGTAAATGATAGAAAAGAAATGCCCATTTGAAAGATGGGAAAAGGCTTGCATGGTTGCTAATGTAACCATATAAAGTTAGATTTGAAAAACCTGAAAAAAATAACCATTCTCTGTAGCAATTACAACATTTTTAGAAGGTGAAAACCATTCATTCAAAGTTTGTTGCCCTCGTCCAGTTACAATAAAGACGACATTCTTTGGATCATTGCAAAGGGTGTTTATCACTGTCAGGACATCTGATTTTGGAGTCTTGTTAACTGATATCATCAGATAAAGCTTCCATATTCCATGGATTTAGCATCCAATAAATTCGGACGCTACCAGTTATCAGATGTGATTCCAAATCTGCCATCTATCTCTGTAATACCTCGCTACAAAGAACATATTCATACGGGATCAAATTCATGCCATCCTGCACTATAGATATAAGACAACATTCTGCTATTGTGTAATATGCAACCCTTTCATACAACAGAACATGTCTCTCCGCCAATTCAATAGGTTGATATCTATAGCAAACCCTAGATTTACATAGATGCCATTTCCAAAAATTTGAATATCTACTGTGTTAAGAAAATAACTCTACTTAGACATTTTTTTTTAGCTTCATATACTATTTTGGACAGTTCAAATAACAGATAACAGTATTTGATATATCGATATCATTAATTTTTTGTAAGAGTGCTCCAAGCACCTTAAGAATCAAGTTTACTTGTGAATGAAAAAATATGTTTTTTCTCTTCAAGATAAAAAGATCCTATCGAGATTATGGTGTCTCTGAATTTTTTTTCTTTTGAAAATGCTTCATATATTACCTCAAAGAAAAACTAAGTACAACTGGAATGGTTGTCAAAGTAAGCATGAAAAGGCTACATAACCTCCATTTTCATTTCTGTTTTGATAAGCACAAAAATATGACTCCACAGATATAAGTCCCTTACAAGTTGAAAGCTTCTACCTCCTGTAACTCTATCTACATCTGTATAACAATTTGTCATTTATTCACATAACATTACAACATAGACTTTCAGTAATCTTCTTTCCCAATAGCATTAGAAGCACTGGTTCCATCCAATTGTCAAGATTTTATGCCATATACATTATTTTATGGATAGATAGTCATGTTGAAGAGTTTGGAAGGCAGAGAAAAAGATTTCTAAACTTTTCACATGATTTTAATTTTTGATACAACAACAAAAAGATTGTCTTTTTTCAGCAACAATATTATACATACCATATATGGTACTGCTGCAGTTTTCCACTCCTCCATACAAATAGAACAATGGAGAGCCTCAGCATCCTTTATGTTCATTTTATGTAATCATATTTCAAGAATAAATGTCTAGTCATCTTTTAACTAATTAACATAACAAATTAGGTTGCATTTAATCGAGGTGTCAAAACCTCTCATGGAAATAGTCATAGATGAATGATTTACTTAACTCAATTGAATCCCAAAAATTGATATATAATCTAACTTAGAATGGTTAGGTCACTTCCTTTTATTAATAAGTTTTTTAAGCTCAAGTTTAAGAGTAACATTGATATAATTAGTTTAGTATTGTTTTGGATTGTAATTGAAAATGAACAAAATTAAATAAATATATACAATGTAGAAGTTGATTTTTAAGGTGTAATAATTAATTCAAATTTTTTTTTTATAAATGCATATTTTTTTTTTTTTTGTAAGCTTGGTAGTTCCTTTCATTTTTTCACTTTTTTTTTTTTTTCAACTCTATTTTCATCAACATGTCCAAATACATCACCCCGATCACGGAAGGGAATTGCATATTAAGTCTAATAGTTCTCAATCTTTATCTCTTTAATACCAATTGTCTTTAATTTTTTTGTTTATTTTCTTTGAAGTAATAGTTATAAATAAACTTTATGAAAATATTTATGAGGAAATTAGTTAAGTTTAAATAGAAATTCAGAAGAATAAAAAAATATGTTGTTTTTGTTAGAAATCTGGCTTATTGTGATTTTCTTTTTCTATTTATTAAGATTACTAAGTTATTAAAGAATAAGTTGAGTTGAAAATTATATTATTTTTAAATTGGTGCCATGGGAAATAGACTTTGTTCAATGGATTTTCTTTACTTACCAAGTAAAAGAGAATCTCAACACTGTGTGTGTGTGTGTTTAATGTATATAAGAGAGAAATTTGTATGTTTAATTTGCAAGTTGAAGTTGTAGTTGGTAGAATTATATCTAGTGGCCTTGCAAGTATTATTATAATTTGAACTAAGATACTCCATGACATCACAACCATCCATACAATCCTAGAGGGTTTTAATAAATATAATTAGATCTCAGTAGATTAGATCCTATTGAGGATAGATATGATTTGGTTTAAAAAAAAAAAACCAAATTTCTTCTAATATTTATGGAAACTTATCTAAATGAATCACATTTGAATTAAATGTTGTCCCAACATTTTTGCCTAATTTAAATATTAGAATTATTTTAACTCTTTTGTTAAAAAAAACTCGAAATAAACCATCCTTAATGTAATTCTTAATTTATTGTTGTACATATAAAACTTTAATGCATTTTTCCTCTCAAAAAGTATAGATTTTTTATTTTCAAAACATTAGGCCATATTTAAATACTCTATAAGTCTAAAACATTATAAATATTATTAAATCTCAATCAAAAAGATTAATTAAATACTAATTGAAAATAAATATTATAAAATATGATATATATAATAATTAACATTTAAAAATTATATATATATATATAGATAAACATATTTATTATAAAATATTGCTAATACTAAATTTACAAAATAACAATTTAATTATGTCAGGTCTGTCAAATTTGAACTGCTATGTACTGCAATACGCTTTTACCATTTTTTTTTTTAATGAGTTTGACCAATTCCTTTCTTTGAGGTCAAACTTTGATTCATGACCCCACAACGTGGCAATACATGCATAAGTTGATTGCTTCATAATGTTTCTTTTTTCGTTTCCTGCTGTGATGTATCTCCTCTTGGAGAGTTCTTTATTCTGTAAAACTAGTTATTTATATTTTGATAGTATTGAAAATGAGATACATTCTTTTCAGTCTTACTGAGGTATCAACCGATGATTTTGACTGTGCTTTTCATCAAAATAAACAGTACTTTTCATGACCTTAGATCTGGCTATGATGGCCTTCTTGAAGAATTATACAAAAATTAAACATGATACTTCTGAAGTGAAAAAAATAACTGAACCTATCAGCATTTGGCTGACGTGTATCCAGATGCTTAACTGATCTATATTTGACAGACCTAACAGACTTCCTATTCAGAATAAACCTATATAGACTTGCCAAACTTTGCAAAATTTCTCGTTCTGAACGCTTTTACTATCCAACTGGTTAGTACCATTAAGGATCGCTCCAGTATGACTCAGTCATGCGCCAAAAACAAAAATAAAGAGCAGTTAATGGCCTGTTTGGAATCAGATGATGATTGGCAGTGGAAGAGTTGTGGTATTGGTATACATTGCATATTTTCTTCCCGGATTAGTCTGTTTCCGCCAAGGCTTCTCGAAAACGTGGAGCAACATTGGGGCATTGATGTTAAATGTATTAATCAGTTCGATTAAGAATATTTCTATCTCAGCATCGCTAAAGCCGAAGATAGTATGGTTCATAATAACACAACCTTATTCGCATCCATTATCTTGCTGTTACTATCCTTAAGTAGCGACTTCTCTTTCTGAAACAATTCCAGTTCTTTCGAGAAAGCCCTGGAGATCTCCTCCATCACAGAGCTCGGAAATCATATAAAGGTTGTTTGACCACCTATATTGAGCCAACAAATACTCATTAAAATATTTATATTTATATGGGAGGTAACGGTTGACATGGAAACCTTGCAGCTCAAATTGGACAACTTAGAAGTTTATGGTTACAAGAAAAGGGAAATTCCTAAAAATTTAGGAAAATGTGTGAACTTATTACGGGTAGATAACCTCTTCATTTAGGAAAATGTGTGAAATGTGTCAAACAAGAACACGCAGTCAAAAGTAGTAATTGTCGGAAGACAAAATTTCTTTGAATAGCTTTTCCTTTTAAAATTAGACAGGAACATATATCATTACAAAAATGAATTGGTTGCCAAAAAATAAAATATTGGCCTAATTATAAATAAATATATTAAAAATATTTTTTTGGGTATAAATTATTAAATATTGAACTATTTTTAAATGCTTGCATTCAATTTGAAAAACTAATAAGATTAAAAAAATAATTTATATTTTTTATTTGTTTATAAATTAAGTAAAAATAAAACGTAATTTCAAAAATTTAAGAAAATTCTCATAAAATTGTTTCTAGCTCAAGTTCAAGTTCATGTTTGAAAAGGTTATCTTAACTCTTCAAAATTTTGTTATAAATATTTATTTTAGAAATGACAAGGAGGAGGTACACTTCAATGAAGATATATTTAATTATTGATTAATATTTTTAAAACAAAATTTTTATTAATAGAAAATGCATTATAATATATATTTAATTAAATATATTATAATATATATTTTATTATTTATATTAATAATAATTTTTAATATATAATTATTTTATAATTTAGTTATTTATAGTGTTACTTTTTGGAAAAAAATTTGGTGTATTTTTTTGTCTAATTTCTTTAATAATTAAAATCACAAGTTTGATGGGTAACCCTTGCACAATGTTTTTTTAGGGTGATGACTCCATATATACAGTAGAAAAAACTAGTTTAAATAACACAAAATAAGATTTTCCCTCATTTTTTTGGCAAAATTTAGGAAACTCCAAAAAGTCAAACTAAAGACAACTCCTTTTATTATTGTTTGACTTGATTTTGTATATATTAGTTACAAAATAATATGGTCTACTATCTTAACCAATAGAGGTATAGGGGTGAGGTGAAGACACATTTGTTTAATCTTCTAAGTGTTTAGAGGGATCAAATTTCTTTAAATGCAAATATTTTTTCAATATAAAACTAGAGGAAAATTGTGAACATAAAGAGATTTGATTCCTCTAGGCTAATATTTCAACTATAATAAGTATTTTATTGTCACTTGTTTTATATAATATATACATGGTTGATGATTCTCTGCATGTTAGTGCATGTTGCCTTATATTTAGAATGTAACGTCTTACCATATAAACATTTTACTATACGGTAAAGACATAAAAAAATTACTTTTGCTTATATTCCAAATCATGTGTGTGTGTGTGTCTATATATATATATATATATATATATATATCACATTACAAAGTATATTGTTAAGAGCTAACTTAATCATCATACCTAATGTATTATTGTCTTTATCATATCTCAATATCATGACCTTTAACATTAGAATGCACAAAATATATTGACTTTCGAATTTAACTATAGATTTGGAGCAAAATCTGTTGTTTTGGTTTCTAGAATATTTAAACCCATGTTGGTCCATAGCACATTACATATATATAGTACCTTTGTAATTATTGTTCACACATTGTTAATATTTCGAAACGATTCTCCATGGCATCAATTTTTGTTATCATTAAAGTTGCTTGACATCTGATTTGATCTATGTCGTTGGTGTTTATTTGAATCTACGACTATGATGATGGCTTTATAATACTTATCTCAAATAATTAAAAGTTGATGCCATCCTCCCAACCATAAGAGAGGCAATTATGTCCTCAACTCCCTCGTGCTCCTCACCAGAGTAGGATTGAATAACAGTTCTTCTGGAGGTAGACCTCAAGACCTATGTCCAGCCTCTTCTATAGTGTCAGGTTGTAGATTTCCTCTGGTTCATACCATCTCTAGACACTCTCACCTTACATACTCTGGTTGTTCCTTTTTCTTTGTACATAACCCCTTTTCCTCTCTGGGATTTCCCTTTTATTCTTAAAGGAAAGGTAACTGCCAATGACTGCTTTAATCTAATTACTCTGGAATCTTGGAAATTTTTACCATGATTTTATGGAACCACACCATAAAATAATTCTTTATTCAAAAGAAAATAAATCTTGTTCATAAACTTATTAACATTTTCGTTAATATTTTTTTACTAAAAAATTCAAATGTATAATTTAAAATAACATATAGAAATTTAATATGGGTGTTACATACTCCCCCATTTGAGGTAAGCATCGTCCTCAGTATCTTACTCCATCCCAGTAAATAATTTCGGAAAAGCTTCTTGCACAAATCTTTAATCTTCCCAAGTAGCCTCTTCCGGGCCAAATTGATTCCATTGCACTTTAACTTGGGCGGTGGCTTGTCTCTGGAGCATTGTTTCTCTCTACTCGAGAATAAATTGAGGCTTCGCCAGAAATTCATTGTTTGATTCGACCTATATGCTCTGCCGTTGTACTACATGATTTGGATCATGCACATAATATAAATTCATGAAACATGTTGTGCGCCCATATGTGTCTCAGTAAATCTAGCTGATAGGCTACCAGCCCCACTCTTTACAAGATTTGGAAAGGTACACAGAACCGGGGAGGCAACTTGGCGCAGGTAGTCCACCTTAAAGTGCTCTTCTTAGGTATAATTCTCACATATATGTGATCACCCACTTCGAATACTCAATGTGTCCTCTTTCGATCTGCATATACTTTCTACCTATCCTGGGAAACTTTTAGATTTTTTTGGATCTTCTTTACTTCTTGCTGCATCTCAACCAACATTTCTGGTCCGAGCATTAGTTTGGTTGCTGGGCTGCCCCAATTGATGGGCGGTTGGTATTGCCTTCCATATAATGCCTCAAAGGGACTCATCTTGAGGAATTCCTTGTATCCAATGTTGTAATAAAATTCTATTAAATGCAAACAATCTTCCCACTTCATGGGTTGTTTCAGTACATACATTCGTAACATGTCTTCCAAGATTTGATTCACCCACTCAATTTTCCCATCTGTTTGTGGATGATATGCAGTGCTAAATTGGATTTGTGTGCCCAGACCAATGAATAGTGCCTTCCAAAAGGTTGAGGTGAACTTTACATCTTTGTCTAAGATGATTTTTTTTGGAATGCCATGTAATCTAAACACCTCCCTCATGAAGATGTCTGCAATTTGAATGCATTAGAAGAAATTTTAGCCTAAAAGTGCCCTCCTAATGAAAAATAATAAATAATAGTTAAAATAATAAAATAAGAGTTATGAATTTTGGAGGGAAAACAAAAAATAGCTTTTTTTAATTGTATTTTTGGCTTATCTCCTTATAGATTTACTCAAATTTCAAGTTTAGACACTCATCAGATGCAGAATTTAATTCCACATCCAACGAGTACCCATTATGCATAATTTTGAGAGAACCCACATTGATAAAAATTGCATATACATTAAAAAACGTGTTAAAACACATTTTTTTAATGTATCTGCAATTTTTATCAAGGTGGTTCTTCTTAAAAGTATGCATAATGGGTACTCATTGGATGTGGAATTTATTTTTCATCTAATGAGTGTCTAAACTTGAAATTTGAGTAAACCTATAAGAAGATAAACACAAAATCCAATTAAAAAAAGTATTTTTTCTTCTTTTCCCTCCAAAATATTTACATGTACCTCTTTTTAAATTTAAAGCATTTTGATTCGTTTACATATTATGACATGGAAATTACATGAAAATTTCATGGGGACTTTTAGGCTGAAATTTCCTCTAATGGTTTTATAATTTGATTGTACTGGAATAAAGTGAGCTACTCTACTCAACCGACCAACTACCAACATTATAGATTCATTATGTCTCTTCGATATTGGTAAGCCTGTAATAAAATCTAGCGATATAACTTCCCATTTCCATTCTATTACAGGAATAGGTTGCAACAAACCTGCTGGGTGTTGATGTTCCACCTTGAACTATTGACATTCCAAACATTTACTCAAGTATTTAGCGATATGTTTACGCATTGCAGGCCAAAAGTAATATTTTATGATTGATGTTAGCATTTTATGGTAACTAGGATGTCCACAATAAAAGCTTTTGTGATACTCATCTAAGATCAACTATTTTAAACTCATTTGATTATAAATGTATATCTTTCCTCGAAAAATCAATAATTGTTCATTCCTAATCTTATAGTCTGATTTTTTTCCTTGATTTTCTGCTTCTTGTGTCTGCTGCCATAAAAATTGATATTCAGGATCCTTTTTTGTAGCCTCCTTCACTTGTTCCCGGAACTTAAATTCCACATGGTTAAAGTAGAGTTCATATACATAATGCAATTTATTACTTAAGGCATTGGCGACACTATTTTCCTTTCCTTTAACGTGATGAATTTCAAAATAAATTTTCTTAAGAATGCATTCCACCTTGCTTGTCGAGCATTCAAGTAAACTTGTTTAAAATAGCTATTCAAGCTACTATGGTTTGTTTTCAACACAAACATTTTTCCCAATAGGTAGTGCCTCCATAGCTTGAGTGTGTGCACCACCGCGGTCAACTCTAGATCATATGCAGAATATCGTTGTCCATGATCTTTCAGCTTCCTAGATTCATACGCCACAACTTTTCTGTCCTATGACAACAATACTACCACTCCTTCCTTGCAAGCATTGGTGAAAACCTCAAACTCCTTCTTTGGATCAGCTACCTTCAAAATGAGAGCTGTAGTCAGCAATTGTTTTAATAGTTTGAAGCTATTCTGGAATTCGCTAGTCCATTTAAACTCTCGCCCCTTTCATTGTAAGGAGGTTATAGGAAAGGAAATTTTTTAGAATCTCTAAATAAAACGTTGGTAATATGCATCCAATCCCATGAAAGAACGTATGTATACTACATGCTTGGGTACCCTCCATTCCACAATAGTCTTTATTTTTTCAGATCTACTGTTATACCTTTAGCAAAAATAACATGGCCCAAACACTGGATATGTTCTTTGTAAAAATCACACTTACTGAATTAGGCATAAATTTTATGATCTCTCAACATTTTTAATACCATTCGTAAATGTTCCTTATGTTCCTCCATGGTCTTTGAGTAGATTAATATATCGTCAATGAATATCAGAGAAAATTTATCCAAGAACAGATGGAAAATGCAATGCATCATAATCATGAATGTTGTTGGTGCATTGGTTAATCCAAATGGTAAAACCATGAATTCATAATGCCCATATCAGGTACAGAAAGTTATTTTATATGTATCCTCATCTTTTATCCGTATTTGATGATACCCAGATTTTGATCTATTTTCTAAAATAAAGTTTCCCCCTTTACTTCATCGAAAAGTTCATCTATCTGTGGTAGCGGGTATTTGTTATTAACAGTAAATTTGTGAAGCTACCTGTAATCCATACACATTCACATCATACCATCCCTATTTTTCATGAATATTATTGGTGCCCCCAAGGGAGACACACTAGGATGAATATATCGCTTGTCCATCAATTCCTGTAGTTGCATTTTCAACTTAGTCAGTTTAGGTACACTTATTCGATATGGTGCTCGTGACACCGGTGTTGCCCATGGCATTAATTAGATGGTGAAATCGATATCCCACTTTGGAGGTATTCCCGGTATTTTTTCTAGAAACACATCCATAAAGTATTGTACCATAGGTATATTTTCCATCATAGGGGTCTTAGCTTTAGAATTTGTGAATCCTACTTGAATAGCATAAATTTTACATCATTTCCTAATGCATTTCCCCAACTCGGATGCAGTGATGGGACACAATTGAAGTGGTTTCTTAATTCCTTGCAATTCTTGGCAAGTTCGATCTTCAAGCTTAAAATGGATGATTTTCTCTTTTTTGTCTACCAGTGGCCAATGCCCTTCCAACCTATTCATTCCCATTAATATATCATAGGAAAATAAAGGTTGAATATTCAACTCAACCTTTATATGATAGTTTCCAACTTCTAGGAGAAAATTGGAGACTTTAGCATTATATCTTCTCTTTGCCCTAGTGGCCAATAGTACCAGCCAGGGACACTTAAATTTCTGGCTCTGTAGGTCACATTTTTCAACTATCCAGGGATTTACATAGAAACCAACTAGCACCAACTTCAACCAAAATAGAAACAATTTGGGAATACAACTTACCTTCCAATTCAATCATGGCCGACTATTAATTTTCTTGCTGATATTCTAGTGTCGCATTGATTCTTGGTATGTTTTATGCAACATCCCCCACCATGTATGCCTCTTGAAAATTAGTTGTAGCTTTGTTTCTCTCATGTTGAGGATAGTTCTTATAATAATGTGCCTCACCGCATCCCTAGTACTGCAGTGGTGGTTTCTGGACATGCCCATGATCTGGTCTACTGCATGGTTCCGTGGGCCATTCTTCTTTTGGCAACTTGGGTTTCTTCTGGTTTCTTCCATGTTCTCTATTTGTTTTATTTCTTTCAGAATTTTAATAATTTCCAGATCTATTGCCTTTGAAATTTTAAATACATTTTCGCCCTTTCTTTGGTGGCCAACTCTTACCTACTTCTCCTTTTACCTTGGACTGCTGATAACACATACGTGCTATTCGAATCACCTCATCCATAGTCTTTGCGTTCACAAATTTGATCCAATCCTTCAAATGAGTAGGTAGGCTACTCAATAATCTATGTGCTTTCACATTTTCATCTCTCAGATATGACACATACCTCAATGAGGTAAATTTGGTTATGAAATCGTCCATTGACAGCTGTCCCAATACCATATCATGAAATTCTCAAGATGTTTCATTGTAAAAGTGATTTTTTAGGTATTTGTCTTTAAAATACTACTGGAACTCATCCCAAGTCACATTTTGGTCCTCGATTCCTCAGACATTTTTAACTTCCTCCCACCCTAATGTGGCTTTTTCCTGTAGGTGGTAAATAGCCAAGTGAGCTTTCAATTTGCTGATATATTCATAGACTTGAAAATATTTTTTCATGTAAATTATCCATGCTTCTGCTACCTCTTCGGCATCTCCATCGAATGTAGGAGGTTTAATTTTCCGGAATTCACCTTGCGACTCCAATTTCTGTTTTTTCATCTCCTGTTGGTCTGAAACATTTCCTGACTCTTCTTCATTATAAGTCTTACTTTTATAACTTCGCTGGGTATGGCTACCTTCCGACTTATTATTAGCTTGCTATCATTGTTCACCCTCTTATCAGGTATCTCTTTCTGGGCTTGGTTGGGTTGTGCCTTGATTCTACCTATCTGAGAGGATTTTAAGAATCCTCTCATCTTATCACATTAACCTCTCATTATCACTTATTACTTGAACCATTTATTCTTGTAACTGTTGCACTGTATCCAAAAGTCTACTGGTTGTTGGAAGAGGGTCTCCTGCAAGCAGCGAATCTGGTACATTTTGTATATTAATTATTATATTTAGTCTAGTGCAGGGGTTTTCGAGTAGGTTAAATCCCCTAATACATTGTAAGCGGGCCAACGATAGACCAAGTGTCCGCAAACCACAGTTTACGGACCATTGCATGCGTAGGATAAAGTACAATAAATAGTTGAACCTTTTTGAGTCGATATGTAAGAATGAATAGAGATTGATGCTAAGTACGAACTGTTAGATTTGGGATTGGGTTATTGGGTTAGGACTCCTGCTGGCTGTGTGCGCAGATATCCTCTGTTCGACTATGTGTGGACCCTACTGACTGTGTGCGCAGGTGGGTTTTGGGGTATGTAAGAGAATTTTTTATAAGTAATATATGTGAAGTATTGTGGATATCTGATGTTATTTGATATCTCTGGTTATGGTTATTGTGGACTCGAATTATATGTGATTCTGTTACGAGCTACAAATTATATGTGTTTATGAGTTGTGAATTATCTATGTTATGATAACTGTATCTACAATGTGATTAAGTTTGTTGTGAATATATTTTTTTATGCTTATACTTTGATGTCTGCACGTGGATGGGAGCCTGTTATTTAATCTAAACTGTACTCTAGTTGATCATTGAAAATCCTGTGAACGACCTCTGATTGCATAGATCTGATAGTTACCGAATGGATCGACTTACCTGCTCTCTCTCTTAGGGTACAGAAACCTAGTTCTAGCACCCACACATACTGCTTCGGGTGATACTTGTTGAACCCCAAAATTGCCCTTTCCTTTACAAATTTATCATCTCATTTCACCTCTCTTTCATTAATGCATAAGCCCTAATCAATGAATAATTTTTAGGTTTTTCTGAAGGATACATGAAATTGATTGACATATTGTATTTTCATGTTTTTTGGTATTTTAATAAATTTTGTGCAGAATAGGTACAAAATGCAGATGTTCCGCAGCTAACTATATGTTCTGTAGCAGCTCTTGTGGTTGAATAAGTTATAGGTGTCCGTTGAAGGAATGGTCCACATGGGTAGTCTCAGAATCCCTCCTACCTGGATTTCTTCCTATCCACAAGGACCATATCAACAAATAAAGAGGCCTAATCTGATGGTCAAAGCTCAAATTCAAGAGACCATTTCACACAACAATTAGGACTCTTGATTTTCTCCATAGAAAATCATGAGTCCTAAGATTCCCAGTTTGATTGTAATTTGAAGATACACCTGTAGCTATCTTTATTCATAGCTAGTTATGAAAATTTATTATAAAATAGAGGTTCTATAGAATAGAGAATGAGAGAAGTTTTTGTAGCACAAGTTCAGAATTATAGTGAGATACTTTGTTTTATAAAAACTCTGTTTCAATAAGAAGATCAGTTCCCAGATGCTGTTTTGATTACGTTTCTAAGGAGCTAAGGAGTTGACCAACTTGGTAGCAGAGGGCCCCTGCTGCCTAAGGAGGTTTTTAATGCTTTATAGTTAAATTTGCTTCAATTCAGTTTAGTATTTTTTTTTTCATGCTTAATTTCAAGTTTTCAATAGTTTAGATGCAACTGTGTAGATTTTCCTTCCGAAACGTTTTCAAGGAGATAGGTAACTTTGTCTTTAGGATTGGAATAAAAGTTGAAGTGTTGAGAAACATGGTTGCTTAGTTCCCTGTTTTCATCTTTCAAAAATAGTTGTTAATTTCTTTGTCTAACTAAGAATTTATTAAGTCCATTTTTCCTATTTACCAAATCTTATATTGAATGGTTGAATGTCTTATAAGTGTAGTGATTGAATAGATTTCATTTCTTTTTATTTTCTTGCTAATAATTAAGGGTGTAATTGATTTATCCGAAATCCATACCAAGGGGTCACAAGATTCATAATTGGATAAGACTTGATAAGTTATTTATTCACTTAATTGGTTGTAGATAGAAGATCCTCATTTCATTGCAACAAAACAATCTTCTTAAAGGTCATCCTGACAAAGAATAATTTGAATATACTTTGCAAGGATGATTAAATGATTAGATTCAATGTAGTGTTTGAGTTATTGTAATTCTTAGTTTATATGGATGCAATGATTGCTTAGATACATTACCTCAAGGGGGTCACTATCCACATATTGGGTAGATGGATTAATTAAAGCATCTTAGATAAATTTCAATTGCATTCTCTATTTTCTATTTTATATTTTAGCAACTAAAGTGCAAACAATTGATTTCATCTCATAGGGCTTTGACCTAATCATTGAATGTTGAAACAACCTGAAGTACAATAGTTTACACATTTCCCTGCTTTCATTTTTCAAATCTCGATTGAGTCATAGATCCATGGGTTAGGTTTACTCACTAATTGAAGTAATTGCTTTGTCTTTTTGTCCAAAACGAGGTCTTAGAACTTGTCCATAAACTTTTGTTTCTTTCATAGAAAATTAACTTAGTTTCATAACACTTCTTTTTCTTCCTTTTTAACTAGATTTATTCTCACTTTTCTAAATAGCCTAGGATATCACACTAAGGAATAAAAATACAAAACCCCCAAAACAACAAGAAAAATACAAAAAATGAAGTAAGGGAAGTGTCACTTAGGCACATATAGTGTACCACACTTCATCATTTTACTAGCACTAGTTGATAATTAATGGAAGCAATTTAGGAACACTAAATTGACTAAACATTTTGGTGCCGTTACCTGGGAAGTGAAACTAGGTAGCCTTATTTATTACATCCCAAAAACAATGATATGCGTAGAGAAAGAGACTCCAGGGGCAGATTTATAAGAGGCAGAAGCTTAATCCCTACAACATCACTCACTCCACCTAGACCAAGAAGTAGTGCACCTCCATCTCAAACTCATATCCCATACTATACTGGTTATAGACTTCCTGAAGTTTTAAGATTAGAAATATAGTTAGGAGAGTCTCCCACTTCATCCACTGAAGCAATTCCAGAGGAAGAAGATCCTAGGAATCCAACACGGGTAATAACCTTTTTCACTTCTATAGTGGAATACATTCCAACTGAAGAGCTAGAAATCCCTAGTGAAGAGGAAGAGGAAGAACCTTTCTTCAACATACCATTGATAGAAGAACCAGAAGAATAGTAATCCCTCCAAGCTGAACCTTATATCAGTTCTAAAGAATCTTTCATGGCAGGAAGAGGAGAAGAAGGAGGAGGAGAAGGAGAAGGAGAAATATTTAATGGATAAGACTTACCATTTGTAGGAGGTAGAGGTAGAGGAGGAGATAAAGGAAGAGGTAGAGGAAATGTAGAAGGAGGTAGAGGAAATGAAGGAGGAGGTAGAGGTAGAAGGGGAGTTGAAAGTTCCTTTGGATTCCCCATAGTAGATGAAGAGACAAATGCTACCATGAAAAATATTTCACCTTCTGTTCTTCTAAACTTTCATGGATTGAAAATTGAAGACCCTGAGACATTTTTATTTGAATTTGAAGTTTTGTGTAGAACTTGTGACTATCTACAAGATGCTCAAAAACTCAAATTATTTCCCTAAAAATTGAAAGGAGCAACCCTAAAATGGTTCATGAGTCTAATCACTAGATGCATTGGGTCATGGAATGATATGAGGAGAGCATTTATAGAAAGGTATTTGGAATATTGTATACCTGTTAACCATAAAGAAGAAGTGTTTAAAATGATGCAAAGGAGGATGAAAATTTGGAAGATTTACTTGAAATATTCAACTATAACATCAAGAGAGCAAAAATGCAAAATCTAGACCAAGACACTCTAAAAGCTCTTTTGTTGAAAACAATTAGAGATGAATTGATAGACATCCTTAATATGATGGGGAAGAGAGGCATATCTCAACTTCCATTAGCTGATATAGGAGAATTATGTATTAATCTCTTAAGAGGAAAATCAAAAATTTTGAAAGGACCAAGTGACCCTGCTCTTGCTAGCGTAAACAAATCTGCAGTTGGAACAGTAAGTAGGGAATAAATTGGAAACATGCTTGATGAGTTCAAAAATGACATTCTAGGGAGTCTTAGTGAAAAAATAGGCACCCTTAAGCTACAAAACAAGAAAAAAGTTGAGACTAATGCCTTAGCAATCTTCTGTCCCAAGTGCAGAAAGAAGCATGCCTTAAGAGAATGTCCTCTTAATGAAAAATTAATAGAAACTTGTGTTATTTGTTCAGAGAACCATGAGACCAAGAGTTGTTCTTCAATTCCTAGTCTTAAGGCTATCTTTCAAGAGGAAACAACTAAAAATTCTATATAATCTCTTTGTTTTGTCCATAGAAGACCTTGGCAGGGGCCTCAAACTCAAGGGTTTAATAACCAAATGTATAATCAGCCCCCACCAAATTGGAATTCTTGGCAGCAACCTTAGCCTCAATCTCAAAATCAATCTCAACCTTCGGCTCAAGGGATGCAAAATCCCTATGGAAGGTTCTCTCAATATTATTAGTATCCACCATCTTATCCAAATTATCCTCCCCAACAAAATCCTCAACAAAATCCACAACCTCAATCTCAAAATCAAAATCGACCACTTCCACTACCATGCCCTTAGAAACCAAATCAGTTACCTGCCCAACCAATACCAAACCGCAACAATAAAAACCTTCAAAATACCTATATGATAGAAGGTCAACAATTTCCAACTTATTTAATTACTCCTCTATATGTTAATGATGTCCAACTTAGATATGGAAGGATACTTGAAAAGAAGAAACCTTCGGTGGTAATACAAGAACAAGACAATTCTGAGGAAGATTCTCTACAAGTTAATAAATTTTTTGAAGAGATCGCATCTCTTCAAAAACAAAAAATTAAAAAAGAAAAATAGAAAGAACCAATGAATTCAACTCCTATGTTAGAGAAACCATAAACATCTACTTCTACACCTCCTTTTCCTGAAAGATTACAAATTGATAGAGCTGTAGAGAAACATATTATGTTGCCTAATTATGATTTCCTAGATGAATTAATAAATTTTTGTATTAAAATTCCATTATTACAAGCCATCAAGAAAATCCCAATCTTAGCTAAAACAATAAAGGAGTTGAGTATGAAGAAACTAGGAAAAAAAGTAAAAGAAATAAAGAAAATTCAACTGGTAGGAAAAATAGCAAACATAATGATGGGAAATACTGCCATTCAAAAATATCTAGATCCCGGAAGTCCAGTTTTCAAAACACATATCAATGGAATTGAAATCCCAAACACATTAGCTGATTTAGGAGTAGCAATAAACATCATGAGTAAGCAAACCATGGAACAACTTAAGCTTCGTGATCTTCTTTACACACCCACATTACTCCAGTTAGCAGATAGGTCTATAATCAAACTAAATGGTGTGTTATAAGATATTTCAGTGTCCTTAGATTCTTGGGAGTATCATGTTGACTTTATGATTTTAACTCCTAAAAATGATCTAGGAGGAAATCCTCTTATACTAAGAAGACCTTGGTTGGCTACAGCTGATGCTTTCATTAGTTGTAGATCTGGTGATATGTACATCTCTAATGGTAATTCAACTAAGAAACTCACTTTGTATCCTCCAGCAAGAAAAATCACAGAAATAGATGACAAACAATGGATTGATGATCAAGAAGACATACAGCCTCTCTTAACTATTTCAAACATTAGTGAAGATAGTCAGATCTTGAATACTTTAGAAAATTATGAATCATCTCCAGAATATGGACATGATCAATTCCAAGAAAGATCTAATGTTGAATTTTTTTCATCTAGGTAGATGTATCTTTACTCTATGGAAGAATTTGGCAGCTCTACAATTGAAATATTTCCAGGAAAAACCTTGAACATAAACAAAAACCTAGAAAAATTACAACAAGAAGAGCTAGTCAAAACATTACAAAAATATTCATCTGCATATGCATGGGAATACACTGACATGAAAGGGATTAGTAATAAGACTTGCACTCATCACATCTACATAGAGGAAAATTGTAAACCTATCAGACAACCTCAGAGAATGATGAATCCAAATCTTAGGGAGATTTTCAAAAAAGAGTTGCAGAAATTGTTGAATGTCAACTTTATCTATCACATTTCAGATAGTCAGTGGGTTTCTCCTTTGGTGATTGTACCCAAGAGAAATGGTAAATGGAGGGTATGCATTGATTATAGAGAATTGAATAAAGCTACTCTTAAAGATAATTTTCCTTTACCTTTTATAGATCAAGTGTTAGATACATTAGCAGGTAAAAATTATTTCTCATCTTTGGATGGTTTCAGTGGTTATAATCAAATCCAAGTTACACCTGAAGATCAGGATAAAACCACGTTCACTTGTCCTTCAGGAACTTATTCCTACCGAGTACTACCTTTTTTATTATGCAATGCACCTGCAACATTCCAAAGGGCGGTACTAGGAATCTTTTCTGGTCTAATACATGATTGTCTAGAAGTATACATGGATGACTTTAAAATCTATGGTAATTCATTTGAAGAAGCTTTAGAAAACTTTGAAATTGTTTTAAAAAGATGTAAATAAGAAAACCTTTAACTATGTCATGAGAAATGTTTCATGATTTTTACTGAAGGGATTGTTTTAGGACATGAAATCTCACGAGATGGAATTAGAGTAGATGAGTCAAAATTTGAAGTCATATCCAAACTATTAGTTCCAATTTGCCAGAAATATCTTAGAATTTCTCTAGGATTCACAGGGTACTATAGGAGATTCATAGAAAACTTCACCAAGATAGCATCCCCACTCTTCAAATTGCTCACCAAAGATTGTGAATTCAAATGGAATTTTGACTGCCAGTTAGCATTTGAAACCCTAAAAGCAAAAATTTATGAAGCACCCATCTTAAGAGGGCCTAACTAGAAGCTACCTTTTCATATATCAACAGATGCTTCATACACAGCTCTAGGAGCTGTGTTAGGACAAAAAGACCTGATCCCTTATGCTATCTACTATACAAGTAAAAATTTGACTCCTCCAGAGTTGAATTATACTGTAACTGAAAAAGATTTCTTATTTGTTGTTCATGCTATCAATAAATTCATACATTACATAACAAGTTATGAAACCTTTGTTCACACAGATCACTCTACAATTAGGTGATTAATGAATACATTTGTTACTAATAGCAGAGTCATAAGATGGTTATTACTCCTACAAGAATTTAATATTACTACTCTAGATAGGACTGGAAAACAAAATACAGTTGTTGATTTCCTATCTAGAATCCAAAATATCAAAGACAACACTCCAGTTGAAGATAAATTTCCCGATGAATATATCTTTGCAATAAGTACTCAAACTCCTTGGTTTGCAGATATTTCCAATTACATAGTTTTAGGGAAATTACCTTCAAATATGAATGCTAGAGAGAAAAGAAAAATCATTCAAACAAGTGCAAATTTTTCATGGATTACTAATGAATTGTACAAGACAGAACCAGATCTTATTATCAGAAGATGTGTTCAAGAAGATGAAATGCCTGAAATTCTTAAGGCATGTCATGATGAACCCTGTCGTGGACATTTTGCTGACAAGAGGACAACCTGTAAAATTCTTCATTTAGTATATTATTGGCCATCCATCTTCAAATATGCCAAATAATATGTTAAAAGGTGTGACAATTGTCAAAGGGTAGGGAAACCTACTCCTTCAAATGAAATTCCATTACAACCTCAGGTACATATTGAACCTTTTGAAAAATGGGCTTTGGATTTTGTTGGACCTATCAATCCACCATCTAAACAAAATAATTATATCATGGTATGCATTGATTATGTCACTAAATGGGTAGAGGCTAAAGCATTACCTTTTTCTAATGAATTGTCTATAGTCAATTTTATTTTTGAGGATATCTTTACTTGTTTTGGTGTTCCAAGAGAAATTGTAATAGACCAGAGCTCAATTTACATCAAATATGGTGCAAAAGATGGTAGAAAAATACAAAATGAACCACAGGAAGTCTACCCCTTACCATCCACAAGAAAATGGTCAGGTTGAATCTACCAACAAAGTGATTGAAGAAATTCTCACAAAGACTGTTCATCTACATAGAAGATATTTGGCAGAAAGGCTTCCTGAAGCCTTATGGGCCTATAGAACTAAATGGAGGAACACAATAAGATATAATCCTTATGAAATTGTTTATGGGAAACATTCCTTGTTCCCCATAGAATTTCAATTCAAAACCTTCAAGATGACAGTCCAACTAGGACTTGATTTGACAGAAGCACATAAGCATAGACTGGAGCAAATTAATGAACTAAATGAAATCATATAAGAAGCAGTCCAAAGAACTAGCATAGTCCAACAGAAAAGGACTAAATGGCATGAAAACTATATCAAAGAGAAGAAGTTTCAAGAAGGGGATTGGACACTCTTGTTTGACTCAAAATTCAAGGATTTTCAAGGGAAATTTTAGACTCATTGGCTTGGGCCATATGATATTGATAAAGTCTTTGAAAATGGATCAGTAAAAATCATAACAATAGATAAAGAAAAGGTAACTCTTCTTGTAAATGGCCATAGGTTGAAATTATATCATAAGCCACTTTCAGGGGAAGCGTTTGTCAGAAAATTTCAGGATAAGATTGATATGGAGTTATTGAAGAATAATTCTTCTTCTTCACTAACTTAGCTTTTATTTTTCTACTAAAAAAAAATGGATAAAAATAAATAAATAAATAAATAAAATTAAGTATATGTATGAAAACCAATAAATGATTTGAACACTTATGCAAAAGGTATAGGGTGAAAATTAGAACTCTTTGACATCCTATACTTTCATTTTTCTTTTCTGTAACTAAGTGTTCATGATTGAAAAATACAAATTGCAAATTCATTTCATTTCACTCCATATTTCATCTCATTTCACTTCCATTCTATTTTTCACTCCATCGTAACATTTTATTTCACTCCATATTCATATTCCATCTCACTCCACATCCACATTCCATATCCATACTTCATATTCTTTTGACAGATCACATTCTGTAGCCAGATCATATTCTATAGCCAAGTACATTCTGTAGCTATTCACATTCCATAGTTGATTCTATTCTGCAGCCAATCTGATTCTGCAGCCTACTCCAACAAATAAATATAAGATGATTTCAAGAAGGGACCATGGGACTATGTTCTAAATACCACCATGCCACAAAAAGGAGGACCTAAGGAACAAGCACAAAATGCAACAAGGTTAAATTCTGAGGTGAAAAATTATTTTGATAGCAAAAAGTTAAGACATTAAATAGGTACAATGTGTATAATCATTTGTTTCCTAAGCAACCTATCATTCGAATTGATTAACCCCTGTCATGAAATATCCTTACCATATCCCTTATCTAATGTTCCACAACGGTCCATCATTAAAATTCTAATTAATGACTAATGGTCATAATCATAAACGTGACCTATTAGGCCACGTCTCTCTAAGATCGTATCATTCACTTATTCCCCACAAGTTCATCATAAATTCTCCATCAGATCCATAGCCATTTGGTTCTCTTCCACAGCTTAATTTCTTCCATCATTCATTCACTTCCATCACACTTTGCAACCAATCCATTTTCAAACATAGAAGGGTAATTATAAAGGAGAAGATACTATGCACAGGAGAAGAATGGGTCTAATTGTCAAAATAGAGCTGGTAGGAGTCAAATATTTGGAGGGATATCCACAAGTTAGGGAGCTACAATAGCAAGCAGGATGGTTGAATTTTATAGAAATGTTTGATGGCTTCCATAAGGAGATTACCAAATCGTTTGCCAGATCTTTTGATGGGGCTGAGGTAGAGATTAGAGACATCAAAATCACAATAATAGAATCATTTTTGGCTGAAGAAACATAACTCCCAAGGCAAGGAGAATGGTGGTTAAAAAACAAGGAATTTCATAATGAGTCTTGGAAGGAGATACTTAAAAATCTAGGTATCGATGTTTCAATCTTTAGCAAAATAATTCAAAGTACTGCTCTGAAAAGTAAGTGGAGAAACATGCTACTAATTTTGCAAAATTTTATAACATGTGAAGAGAGGTTTATAGCTATGTATGTTTACCATATCAGGCTATTAATGAATTTTCTAGAAGATGGTGAGATAAATTTACCTTTCTTTTTACTTAATAGTTTAAAGATAATGGCTTCCAATGTCCAAAAGAGATTTCAATTTTTAGAAACCACTCTGCATCACCATGGTTTAGTAAAAATGCTGATTGAATTCCACCTGAAGAGCATAGGGGAAAATTGGGAAGATTTTCTCGTGAGAAATAATTTTCAAGAACAGGCAGAATCACCACCAAAAGAAGAAAATTTTAGGAGAATCAGAAGAAATAAAATTGACATGGTTATTGAAAACAAAATTAACACTCCACCACAGGAAGAAGATGAAGAACTAATTTCTGAGAAGTTAACAGAAATTAGAAAACAAATTATGGCCATAGGAAAAGAAAAGAAAGCAAGTGAGGATATTAATTTAGAGGATGAGAATCCACCAAAGATGAGAAGGAGTTCTAGACTCTGAGGTATTATGAAAAAGACATTGATAAAGGAGACATAATTTATAAATATAGAAGATGAAGAAACCCCAGTTCAAACACCTGTTAACAATTCTCCTACATTCATTCCTCAAAACTCTCCTCTATATCATTTTGAAGAAGGCCCTAGTAGGAGATCTCCTGGTATAGAGCCAGTCCAGCAAAAAATATATGATTATGTGGAATTCTTGGATAGAAGTGCCTCAAAGAGTCAAGAAATACATATCAATCCACAAGAACCTCCAATTGAAACTCTCAAGCAAGGTAAGTATGAGTTGGAGATATTGAATAGGCACATTAAGAATGAAAGTGAGATTCTGAAAGAGCAATTCAAGTTGAAAAATGCAATGAATGATAACTCTACTCTACAGCTAGGGATATTACACAAAGAAAATAGGAACTGTAGAAGAAGAACAATATGTTAAACAGAGCTCTCATAAACCTCAGATTAAAATTACTCATGAAAAATCTAAGGATGACACTGACTTCCAAAAGAAAGAGAAAAATAAGGTTGGATGTTTTGGATGAAGTATCAGAGAACATGCAGTAAGGGAGAAGAACTTAAAATTTTGGTAAATTGCATGAGGACATGCAATGGTTTTGCAGTGGGGGTATGTCAAACCCCAAAATTTCCCTTTCCTTTACAAATTTCTCATCTCATTTCACCTCTCTTTCATCAATTCATAAGCCCTAATCAATGAAGAATGTTTAGGTTTGTCTCAAGGATACATGTAATTGATTGACATATTGTATTTTCATGGTTTTTTCTATTTTAATAAATTTTGTGTAGAATAGCTACAGAATGTAGACGTTCCGCAGCTGACTGGATTTTCCGTAGCTACTCTTATGGTTGAATCTATTACAGGTGTTTGCTGAAGGAATGGTCCACATGGGTAGTCTCACAATCCCTCCTACATGGATTTCTTCCTATCCACAAGGACCAGATCGACAAATAAAGAGGCCTAATCCGATGGTCAAAGCTCAAAGTCAAGATACAGTTTCACACAATAATTAGGACTCTTTATTTGCTCCGTTGCAAATCATGAGTCCTAAGAGTCCCAGTTTTATTGTAATTTTAAGATAAACCTATAGCTATATTTATTCATAGCTAGTTATGAAAATTTCTTATAAATAGAGGTTCTATAAAACTGAGAAGGAGCTAATTTTTTGTAGCACAAGTTCAGAATTACAGTGAGACACTCTATTTTATAAAAACTCTGTTTCAATAAGAAGATCAGTTCCCAGATGTTGTTTTTATTACATTTTTAAGGAGCTAAGGAGTTGACCAACTTGGTAGCAAAGGGCCGCTGTTGCCTAAGAAGGTTTTTAATGCTTTCTAGTTAAATTTTCTTCAATTTTGTTTAGTATTTTTCTGTTCATGCTTAATTTCTAGTTTTCAATAGTTTAGATGAAACTGTGTAGATTTTCCTTTCGAAACATTTTCAAGGAGATAGGTAACTCTGTCTTCAGGATTGGAATAAAAGGTGAAGTGTTGAGAAACATGGTTTCTTAGTTCCCTTCTTTCATCTTTAAAAAATAGTTGTCAATTGCTGTGTCTAAATAAGCATTTATGAAGTCCATTTTTCCTATTTACCAAATCTTATATTGAATGGTTGAATTTCATATAAGTGCAGAGATTGAATAGATTTCATTTCTTGTTATTTTCTTGCTAAGAATTAAGGGTGTAATTGATATATCTGAAAGCCATACCAAGGGGTGACAAGCTTCAGAATTGCATGAGACTTGATAAGTTAATATTCACTTAATTGGTTGTAGATAGAATATACTCATTTCATTGCAACAAAACAATCTTCTTAAAGGTCATCCTGACAAATACTAATTTGAATATACTTTGCAAGGATGATTAAATGATTAGATTCAATGCATTGTTTGAGTTATTTTAATTCTTTAGTTTAGACATATGCAATGATTTCTTAGATACATTACCTCAAGGGAGTCACTCTCCACATATTGGGTAGATGGAGTAATTAAAGCATATTAGATAAATTTCAATTGCATTCTCTGTTTTCTATTTTAGATTTTAGCAAGTAAAGTGCAAACAATTGATTTCATCTCATAGGGCCTTGACCTAATCATTGAATGTCGAAAAAACCTGAAGTACAATAGTTGACACATTTCCCTGCATTCATTTTTCAAATCTCAATTGAGTCATAGATCCATGGATTAGGTTTACTCACTAATTGAAGTACTTTCTTTGTCTTTTTGTCCAAAACTAGGTCACAGAACTTGTCCATATACTTTGGTTTCTTTCATAGAAAATTAACTTAGTTTCATAACACTTCCTTTTCTTCCTTTTTAATTAGATTTATTCTCAGTTTTCTAAATAGCCTAGGATAGCACACTAAGGAATAAAAATAAAAAATCCCCCAAAAACACAAGAGAAACACAAACAAAAAAGTAAGGGAAGGGTCTCTTAGGCACATATAGTGCACCACACTTCATCAGTTTACTAGCCCTGGTTGATAATTAATGGAAGCAATTTAGGAACACTAAATTGATTAAATAAGACTTTGGCCTGCACAAGCAGGTCACTGCCAAAAGGGCCAATAGTATAGGGGTTTATTGGCAAACCTTAACCTCCGAACCTGGGTCAGGAACCCCTGAGCCAACAAATGGTTCCATTTCCGAGACCAGGGAGCATTTTGAGAGAGGGATCAGGTAGTGCCAAGGCCGTATTGGAAACTAAATGAAAAGAAATTGATGAATGGTTCGAACAGCAAGTTCAGGAATCTATAGTAAAATAAAACCACAGTATGAAGTTGACCACCGAAGAGTGGAAGAATAAGTATATTTTCACGGATATCTACTAGATCTTCTTTGTAACAATCACGATCGAGCTCCCGGAGTGGCTCGCAAGGTTGGTCGAATTTCAGAAGTGCTAGAAGGACGAGCAGGTTACGCAGTGGACCCCTGAATTGATCCAACAGCTCAAAAAACCTGATAACACCATCACTTGCACGGTGGATCATTGGGTGGACAGTGTACTGGGAGAGTTCGTAATAGAATTTTACGTCGATCATTTCATCTCCTACTCTGAAGCAGAGTGAAGATTCTTCAAGGTTTTATGGGGTAAGTTTCTAAGGACCTTACCACTGCTGATTAAGATATTAATTTGCAAAAAGAGTATTCTATGCAGCCACACTGAATGAATGACTTCTGATCTAGCCAAAAGTATGACACGAAACCATAAGTACTATCGGACCAACGAAAAGGGAGATGAATCTGCCTACAGTCCAGTAAGAAAAGCATATGTGCAGAGCCCTCTGACCACACCACGTTCCCATCAACACAAGGGTAAGAACTCACCAACACCTCCACCACCACAAGAAGGCGACATGACACACACATGAATTTTCCTAGCTTTAAGGGTGCGGGACATGAAGACATGGATTAGTTATGGTTTGTCGTAGGATCAGTTTGGACTGCACAGAATGTAGCTAGTGATATGGTGAAAAGGGCACAATTGTCCTTGGCCTTCGAAGGAAGAGCTTTGGACTGGTACATGGGATATATCGGCCAGCATGTAAACATGATCATTGAAGAGATTAAGAACGCCTTCAAGAAATAATTCAAGAAGCCTAAATCTTACTCTCAAATAGTGGTCGATCTAAAATATTTCAAGCAGGGGGCCTCTGAGTTGGTGTGGGAGGTCGATCAACAACTAAAGAAGGTGATCAGAGAAGGAGGGTTCCAGTATGATTAAAAACAACACACGGAGTGGTTAATTGCTATGCTGCTGCCTCACCTACGTGTACCTATGGGTCATCAGACTTTCGAATCGCGGGAAAAATATTTGGAGTTCGCTATGAAATTAGAAGTTGTGACTAGAGATGATGCCCGACTAGTTGTCCAACAGATCCAAGGAAAATTTGAGGCAATGCACGTGGATAATATCCAAAACTTGTGAAAGGAACGAGGAGCTGAAGCTAGCCCCGAAAAATGGTGCATACAATGCAGGACGAATAGTCACACCAAGGATAACTGCCCTCTATTAACAAACTATATGCAGGTGGGGGGACTTAGTCCATTGTGCCTTAGGAAAGTCATAGGATCAAGTGGGCAAGCGTTATGGTGCGAATATTGTCGCGTTGTAGGGCTGCATGATATAAACCACTATCCCCTTCTTTCTACGTATGTCCCAGAGGTAAAGCAACAATGGTGCAGGTTCTGCAGGTTGGTAGGACACGATGAACAGAATTGTCAGACGTATGATTTGATGATCGATCAAGGGAACCTCTATAGGGTATATTCGGATCCATCCTCACCAAGATCCCTCTCAACGGAAGAGGTGGAGTCACAGGTTGGGGACGAGGGCAACTAATCTATTATAATTGTGGGGAAGTAGGAAAATTTGCAATGGACTGTCCAAATCCTACAAAGTAGTCCTGCCGGTATTGGAGACAGCTGGACCATGCAATTGAAGACTGTCCAATCATGATAGAAAAGATACAGGAGAAGCAGTCGACACCTACACAGAATGTGTATAGGGTTAAGGCTGAACTGTGAGGCAAGGATCCTAGAGTGAATGTGGTAACACACAGTGGGATGGTCAGCAAAGGGTTGGGGGAAAAGACTGTAACTGAACCTATGATCCAGAAAGCAGTTACCAAGCAGGAAGGTTTTGATTTAAGAAAGGAGAGATAAACATTATTCGTTGCTCGCACAGACCCTGCAGAGGTAGAGGTGACTAATTCCAGCTGGCAGAACACCTTAAAGCAGGTGAAGAGGTCAAGCCCTTTTTACGGACATGTATGAAGCTACTGTGCAACACAAAGGCTGTGGAAAATATTCAGCCACTAATAGATAGTTGCGCAGCATGCCCTATCCTCCCTCCGGAAATCAAGGATGTACAAAAAATATATAGGTATAAGAAATGCACGCGTAGGGAGATGTGGTTGACTGCGCAGATTGGTGACTATGAGATGGATCAGGTTATTTTGGACCTAGGGTGAGATGTCAATGTATTGCCTAAACCGACTTGGCAACAAATGGGGGAACCTAAGTTGGAATGGTCCACCATCTAGCTACATATGGCCAATCAGCGGAAGTTCATACCTTTCGGGAGACTATCAAAAATCATGGTAGATATCGTAGGGGTCAAAGTCCGAGCTGATTTTGAAGTCATTCAAATTGTAGAAGATGCAGACCCCTACTGTATGTTGTTAGGGTTATATTGGGCCATAAATATGGGGGGTATCATTAATTTGAAGAAGAGGAGAATGGTGTTTCAGAATAATGGTACCCGGGTGATAGTACCGTTAGATCATGCAGAAGGCGAATGACACACGGAACGAGAGCGCGACAAAGAGGAGGTGGATTACATCTACAAGTTAACTGTGTGGAATGAAGATTGGATCAACCCCACGATGGATGGAGTAATCTGCTGAGAAGAGAACAGTGGATGCTTCTCTGACTCTGACGAGGAGATGGAGAACTAGCACACTTGGTTACATAAGATCTCTGAGCTACGATGCCTTTGGATCACAAAGAATTTCCATTGCATTTCGTCAGAGGTAAGGGATCTACCCTATTTTTCGGGTTTTGATAACGTTAGGGACTTTTTACAAACATTTGAAGCAGAAGTTCCTAGAGAACAAAGGTTATGGCCCCTTAACCTGGCAATGCATGCTACCCCTGCACGATGCTGGGATACGCATAAAGAAGCATTCCAGAAGTGTGAGGATTACGCCGGCGAAAGTACGGGTCAAGATGTTTCTTGGCCCAGTAAATCTGTAGGGACACGTGGATGCATGGATAAAGGCATGGGGCGACCGAACTACAGAAGATCGGGTTCATTTATTCGTTCATGCACTGGGTCCGATCCCCACTGCATGGTACTTGGATGCGGAGCTCTATCAGTGCACCCGCCATTGGGAAAATTTGACAAGTGCCTTCGTAAAAACATTCGGATTGATAGGAGGTTCTGAGGCACTTGACGAAGATCTACAGGACATAGATACATTTTTGTTTGGAAATTCTGGCTCCTCTGTAGCATCTGGGGCGCTGACCTGGGAAGCACAGATGCAAGATATTATCCATTGTCGCAGCTTGGCAAGGGAGGACGTTGAAGATGACTTGTGATCTGTTGCTATCCTAGAGTCGGAAGGGGAGCGCGCTGTTGAAGGACCCCCACTACAAGAAGTCGACATCACTAAGCCACTCAACCTATGAGAGGTAAACATTGGAATGAAAGAGCACCCTAATATGGCTAATATTGGGGACTACTAGGATGAGGAGACAGTAGGCAAAGTGGCTGAGTTACTTATAGAATACCAGGACTTGTTTCCGAAAAAGTTCTCAGAGATGAAGGGCATCACGGGGGACTTGGGAATCATGCATATCACTCTCAAAACTGATGCGTGGCCCCTAAAACAAAGACCTTTTAGGCTGAATCCAAAATATAAGCAGAAGCTCAATGAAGAACTTGATAAAATGCTGGTTGCAGGTATCATCGAACCTATTGAACAATTAGACTGGGTCAGCCCAATGGTGGTTTAGGAGAAGAAAACTAAGGGGGAGATTCGGATCTGGGTGGACATGTGCAAACTGAATGATGCTTGCATTCATGATCCATTCCTGGCACCCTTCTTAGATGAGATTCTAGAGAGCGTGGGAGGATAGGAAGCATACTCCTTCACGGATGGGTTCTAAGGATAACATCAAATCAGAATTGCAGCAAAGGACCGCAGCAAAACCACGTTCACCACTGAATGGGTATATTTTCGGTCTATTTTCATGTCGTTTGGGCTCAAAAATTCCCGTGCTATTTTCTCTAGGGTTTTTTTCGCAGTATTTAAGGAGTTCATCCACAAGTTCCTCAAAGTGTATTTTGATGATTGGATGTTCTTCGGCCTAGTAAAGGCACATGTATCAAAATTGTGCATGATGTTGGATGCCTGCTGAAAACACCAAATCTCCCTGAATATCAAAAATTGTATCCTATACATACCTTTCGGAATCTTTCTCGGCCACATAATTTGTCGACAGGGACAGATGGTAGACCCTGCAAAAATAGCAGCTATCGTAAACTTGCCAATACCAACCACAGAGAAATAGTTGTGCTCGATCCTTGGACACACAAGCTACTATATGAAATTTATCCAGGGCTATGCACTAATCATTGCCCCCATGGAACAATTTCTCAAAAAGTATGTGTCGTTCTTTTGGAATGACGAATGCCAAAAGAGCTTCGAACTACTCAAGGAAAAGATAGTCTCGGCACCTATTCTCATCTTTCCTGATTGGGAGAAGGTATTTCATGTTCATGTCAATACGTTAGGCATTGCCCTCGGGGTTGTCCTTATGCAACTGAGAGAACGAGATATTGACCATCCGTTTGCCTTCGCAAGTAGGAAACTTTCTAGTGTAGAACGCAACTACTCCACCACAGAGCGGGAGGGGTTGACCATGGTCTACGCTTTGCAGAAATTTCGGCATTACTTGCTTGGAGGACACTTGAAAATGTTCATAGACCATTCAGCTTTGAATTACCTGGTAAATAAGCTTGTTTTTGGTGGGGAAATATGCCAATGGCTACTGCTATTTCAGGAATGACTTCGAAATCATCGTCAAGCCGGGAAAGTTGAATTCAGGGTTGAATCACCTATCCCGAATAGAGAGTGGTGAAGAGCCAACTGACCTAGAAGTTAGATTTCCCAATGCACAACTATTTTCCATTAAGATAGTAGATGCCCACTTTGGGGATATCATTCAGTCCTTGACTATAGGGATGGCACCTCGAGAGTACTCTGTACAGCAAAAGAAAGAGCTAGTCACCTGGGCAACGGATTTTACTATCATCACAGGTCACTTGTATAAGATGGGAGCAGATGAAGTATTGCGGAGATATGTTTTGGAGCATGAAAGGCACGCTGTCTTGGCAGAAGCTCATGACGAAGTAGCAGGGGGTCACTACGTAGAAAAAGCAACGACGTAAAAGGTCTTGAGAGCTGGGTTATGGTGGCCAACCCTACATAGCAACGCACATGATTATTGTAAATCATGCGACATGTGCCAATGAACAGGGAGGTCTTCCCACAAAGATGAAATGCCCCTCCAGCCACAAATGGCTCTCCAAGCATTTGATAAGTGGTCCATCGATTTCATTGGGCCTATCAACCCACCCGGGAAGAAGACGAGTGCACACTACATCATTACTGCCACTGACTATGTAACCAGGTGGGCTGAAGCACAAGCCATAAAATATTTTTCTATAGATAACGCTACACACTTCATCTTCAAACACATTCTAACCAAATTTGGATGTCCAAATATCCTCATGAGCGACAGAGTTACGCACTTTGTTAATGAAACAATCCAGGCATTGACCGAGGAGTTTTGGATCCATCACACAAAGAGCACACCATATCACCCACAGGCTAACGGCGTGGTTGAAGCTTTTAATAAAATCTTGGAGCATGCACTAATGAAGGTATGAAATGCTGATTGTAGTGATTGGGATATGCGCATTCCATTGGTCCTCTAGGCCTATCGAATGACCTGCAAGAAGCTAATAGGAAAAACCCCATTCATGATTGTTTATGGTAAAGAAGTTTTCATGCCTATGGAATATATTTTTCCTAGTCTACGTATCATAGCATTTACAAACATGGCAGAACCTGACATCATGGAGGAGCGATTGGCGCAGCTTATGACTTTCGAGGAAGATCGGTTTCTTGTGAATTTCCATCAGCAAGTCTAAAAGGCCTGTGATAAAGTCTGGCATGACTAACATATTTGCCAGAAGACATTCATGGAGGGAAAACCGGTCCTCTTATATGATAGCCAGTTTTCAAAGCATCCCAGAAAGTTCCAAAAACATCGGCTTGGTCCCTACAAAGTTCGAGAGATCACGGATGGCGGAGCTATTAGGCTAGCTACCATGCGAGGTGATCTGCTACCAGGCTATGTCAATGGTAGTCAGCGCAAACTATATCAGATCAAATGAATATATTCCCGGTGTAGCCATACAGGCACAGGTGGAGACCCCACCATCGCAGTGACTCGGGACAAGTCACAAGATTGTGTTGGGGGACTGTTGGAACAGGGTCTCCTGTAAGCTACGAATCTGATCCATTTTGTATATTTTTTATTATATTTAGTCTAGTGTAGGGGTTTTTGGGTGGTTCAAAGCCCCTAATACATTGTAAGCGAGCCAAGGGTAGAACAAGAGTCCACAAACCACGGTTTGCGGACCATTGGATGCATAGGCTAAAGTACTATAAATAGTTGAACCTTTTTGAGTCAATAGGTATGAATGAATAGAGGTTGATGCTAAGTGTGAACTATGGGATCTAGGATTGGTTTATTGGTTAGGACTCCTGCTAGCTGTGTGCATAGAGATCCTCTGTCTGGCTGTGTGCAGACCCTGCTGGCTATGTGCGCAGGTGGGTTTTGGGGTATGTAAGAGACTTTTTTATAAGTAATATATGCGAAGTATTATGGATATCTGATGTTGTTTGATCTATCTAGTTATGGTTATTATGGACTCGAATTATATGTGATTCTGTTATGAGCTACGAATGATATGTGTTTATGAGCTACAAATTATCTGTGTTATGATAATTGTATTTGAAATCTGATTAAGTCTGTTGTGAATATATTATTTTATGCTTATACTTGGTTGTTCGCACGTGGACGCAAGCCTGTTATTTAATCTGGTAAGCTGTACTCTGGTTAATCATTGAAAATCCTTTGAATGACTTCTGACTGCGTAGATTTGATAGTTTCCGAATAGATCGACTTACCTACTCTCTCTCTCTCTCAACGTGCGGAAACCTAGTTCTAGTACCCACCCATACTGCTTCGGGTGAGACTTTGGCCTGTGCAAGCAGGTCACTGCCGAAAGGGCTAGTAGTATAGGGGTTTGTTGGCAAACCTTTACTTTCGAACCTGGGTCAGGACCCCTGAGCCAACACTGGTTTTCCTTTGTTGTTCCTTGAGTGATCTATTGGTTTGTTGATGTTGATCAACGCTTAGTTGCACCCATATTTCTAGATTCATATCTGGGTTAGACTAGGGGTGAGCTTCCCATGTAGCTCTGGGAGCTTGATATATGGACCCCCTCCTCATTACATTTTTTCAATCCTTTCTTCCTATTTCTGTGCTCAATTTTACATATACCCAATGTTATTTAGGTGATCCATCTAGGTCCCAGCGTGTGAGCGTCACTATGATACCACTTGTAACGTCTTACCATATAAACATTTTACCATATAGTAAATACATTAAAAAAAAGTACTTTTACTTATATCCCAAATCATGTTTACTTATGTGTATATATATATATATATAACATTACAAAGTATATTGTTAAGATCTAACTTAACAATCATCATATCTAATGTATTACCATCTTTATGATATCTCAATACCATGACCTTTAACATTAGAATGCACAACTTATATTGACTTTGGAATTTAGCTATAGTTTTGGAGTAGAACTTATTGTTTTGGTTGCTGGAATATTTAAACCCGTGTTAGTTCGAAGCACATTACATATATATAGTACCTTTGTAATTATTTTTCACAAATTGTTAATCTTTTGAAACGATTCTTTGTGGCATCGATTTTTGTTATCATTAAAGTTTATTGACATCTAGTTTGATCTACGTTGTTGGTGTTTATTTGAATTTACGACTATGATTATGGTTGGGACAATTAGGATAATACCCCAACCCCCAAACCCTATCCATTCTCTCCATTCACTGCCACTGTGAGTCATCCCGAGCTCTACAACTTCTTCTCTGGATTTTACCTCCGCATTTTGATCTCGGCTAGAACATGAAGGTAATGCTTACCTCTTGAATGATGGTCTTTTCTGGTGTTGTGTATTAACTTGTTGGGTTATGGTGTGGGCACATCCCTGTTCTCTTGTAGCTTACATAGGTGTAACAAAGTTTGACTCCATTTTTTTCCAATGCTTCTCGGCAGAGTATGCACGCACTAGGTGTTATATCCAGTCTTCATGGAATATTTGGAAAATATCTGGGCTTATCTTCAACACAAAATAAATTTTCCCAATGTCGGAGCAACCAGGACAAGTATATGTGCCCTCTTCCTCTGATTTATCAACTCGGGTTTAGAATTTTATATATCAGCTTCACGATTCACTATTTTTTTTGTTCCAGGTCTCCATGATCAAACCGCAATGCTACTGTAAGGTATTATTTATTCAATATTATTTTGCGAACTCATTTTTACGAATATTGGCTATGGTTCAATCCTAAAAAGTCACAGTCTTATAATTTTCTTTATGCCCTATAGGTAATTTCGAAACCCCAAATCTCGCCTGCGTCCAGGTTTAATACATCGTCTACCTTGGTTTGTAACCCACTGTCTATTTTTCCAGGTATTACAGATTCCTCCAAGAGTGTCTCCTCTCATATTTCTAAGAATCTGGTCCTAAATAGGATTGCTCTCTATGTTGAGTGGTTAAATGTATTCTCTTTTCTTAACTCTATAGTCATCATAGATATACCAAAAATTATACAGCCACCCTTAACTGATACATTTATCTCTCAGACATAAATAGTCTATCTACCAATTCTGTATAAAGGGATATTTTCTAACTTACTGTAATCAATTTTCATAGTTCACAGAGACAGTATACAGAGATTAAAGTACTTATTACATGCATAATAAGAACCTTTCGTTCCACCCTATATTGGATTTATAATACTTGATGGGCCTCTAAATTAGATGTAAATTAGGGCCGATCTAACCTTTCTTAGGCCCATCAACCTCTCTTATGCACATAAAAGGATATATTAAATCTCTCCGTCTCCACTTACTAATGTTTTCTTATGATTTAATATTTTCTTGGGAAGGTTTAAACGTAACTGCATATTTGTGCCTAATATTGGTTATTTTTGTAGAATACTGTGAGAATATTGGGAAAATTAAGCAGATTTGGAGAAGGAGATGATTTAGGGACTTTCTCCCTGCCACTAGAAGATCAATATTAGAGAATAAATTAGCACAATGTTAGGAAATTATGGAGAAATCTTGGATATATTTAAGGGGGTTTTCCACCTTCCTTAACTATCAAAGGCAGAAAGAAAACTGAAGACGAAGTGCACTCAATCGATGGTTTACTTGGAGTCAAATTGGACTCAATCACTATGTTTTAGGGAGCTGTTTCTAGCTTCCCTTTAGGATAAATAAAGATTATCAAGAGCTAATTATGGGACTTCCATTCCGCTCAACTTCCATTCCATTCCATCGGATTCAAAGTTTTGCTGTAAAGCCATGAGGCTCTATTAAAACTTTGATGGATGTAATAGACTGCTCTTTTTATGAAATGAATAGAGAGATGTCATTTTATTGATCTAGTTCCAAAGAGTTGGGATCGTGGGTTGGGGCCCAACCCATGTACCTTAGCTTTTCTTCTATTTCCATTCATTTCTTTCATGTCATTTAGCTACTTTCTCTTCTGAACATTTAGCTAGTTAACTAGTATTTTTATTGATGTTTTAGTTCACTTCTTGTTGTCTTTTGTTGTATATTTAATCTTCTTACAGAGTGGTAGAATAGTGATAAAATCCATATGTTGGAAATACTGAGAGGGGGGGTGAATCAGTATTACTTTCAGAGCATTAGTTAATCTTCAATTATTATCAATGTTTGTACAATGATAGCAGGAAACAAAATGAACACAAATGCACACAGTTTTTAAGGTGGAAACCCACTATGGGAAAAAAACCACCTAATGCTTTTCTAATAATTCTTTAATATTCAACTCCGATTAAAAATAAAGCTCTGACTTCCTAGAATCTATAAAAGCATTCTTTTCCATCTCCCACTGGATGGATGCTCCAATGCCCAAGATTCTTCAGTAGTCAAATGAATGGATGCCCCAACACCCAATGAGCTACAACTCACCCGAACACCACCCTACAACCGTATAGAAAAATAAAACAACAATGGACTCACATACCAGGGAAAATGGTCCACTTTACAATGATATAGAATGATGTAGAATAAGAAGACATACTAGACCATAACCCCAACTATGACACAACCACCCAATCATGATCCTAGACCTCCCGACACTGCCTCTTCAACTCTTGGTAGATAGACACTTGTACAAGTTTTACAATGATGCATTTACAATGACTTAGTATAATGATACCTTTACAATGACTGTATGCAGTGCTTCCCACTTGAAGACTTCATGTGGTGAACTTGCTGCTATTTTTCACCTTGATTTTTGCTCTTTTCATGCTACCCTCTGCTTCACCTTGCTTTTCTTTGCTGTCCTAGAAAGTCTGGTCCTTTTCAACCCTTGATAACACATGATCTATCTTTTTTTTCCTTCTGGGAGCTCGATATTGAATCTGGTGTATCTCTATTATTTAAGATCCCCAATATGTGATTTTCGGTCCTATAGTATCCCTTTGAGTCTTATTTCCAATGCCACACGTCTGACTCAATTTGGATTCTTCAAGAGAGAGTTATTCCCAATGTCTCACAATGCCTTAATTATGTACTAGTTCAGTAGAGTGAACTTGTATGGAATGCCACCTATCAATGTCTCTTCATTACATTCTAAAATTGATACAGAAAAAACTACACCTTGTGTACTATATGGCACATTTTACAGAATTCCAATCTGATACTTAGAGAGAGAGAGTTATGATGATTTTCCCAAGGTCACTTCTTTGAGATGAATTCCAGGAGCCTACAAAAACACTGACTTCATATATCATATCTCTGAAAATGTTACACAACTTGATCTGAAATTTTTACAGGAGCTTCCTCAGGAATTTGACCTCGCCTCATAAAACTTTCAGGTTCTGAAACTTCGTAGAAAAAAATTTATAGTGAAAATTCCATGATGACCTATTTTAGATGGCGAAATCCCTACATAAGGAGGGTATGAGGATCAAAAATTATATAAATGCTTAGGTTGAGAGGGTCTTAAAGAAGTCAATGTGGGAGGGATTTTAGGAGCTTAAAAATTATTAATTATTGACTTTTCAGTGACCTATGCCACAACCCCATGGGGTTTTAGCCCACTAACTGGGGTTACAAACTTCAAACATGAATATATCTCAAACCGTGAAGAATTAAATGGTGTGCCATATATCAACAAAAACATCTTGACAAGTACAAACCATAAAAAATATTATTGTCCCAAAATATAGTAATTTTGTAGGTCAAAATTACCATGCAAGATTAGGGTAGGCCCTAGTGCTACTTGGGTTGACATCAATGACAACCACTGATCAAAAATCTCCCCCTTTATCATTTATGGCAACAAAAGTACTCCCCCTGTGATCATGACACCTCTTCCTACAAAATTCTCTCCCACTTTGACATCAATAGAAAAGTGTAACTCCCCCTGACACACAACCATCGTGTGGATCTATACACACATCCACTCCCCCTTTATATTATGAATAAGGAAAATCTAATGAGAACTTGGGAGAATCCCAAGATTCTGGCGAAGATATTGAAACGATTCAGGAGGTAAAGTTTTAGTGAAGATATCAGCAATTTTTTCTTTTGTACCAACATACTCAAGTTTGATATTCTTTTTAGCGACTTGTTCTCGAAAAAAATGATATTTGATCGGAATGAGTTTTTTTTTTAATTCATGATAGGATTCTTGGAGATGGTGATGGCTCTGGTGTTGTCACAGAATATGGGAATAGGCTCACTAAATTTTACTTGAAGATCTTACAAAGTTTGTTTCATCCAAAGGACTTGAGTACAACATGATGCCACTGCAATGTATTCTTCTTCTGCTGTAGATAACAAGATTGAGGTTTTCTTTTTTCTCAACCATGATATGAGACAACCATGCTCCTCCACTAGTAGTCTTACGATCATCAACACTTCCTACCCAATCTGCATCTATAAAGGCTTGAATAATGAGATTTTTACCCTTGGGATACCACAAGCCATATTCTTCTATGCCCTTTAGATATCGAAGAATTATTTTGACGTCAATAATATGTGATTCTTTTGGTGCTTCTTGGAATATTGCTACTTGTCCAAATGCTTGCATAACATCTGGTTAGGAGGTTGTTACATATAGAATACTACTAATCATATATTTGTACAACCTCTGATCCACATCCTTAGATGAGTTGTCTATGCTCAATTACCAACCTGTTACCACTAGAGTAAGGACGGGTTTGCAATCTTCCATTTTGAATTTCTTGAGCATTTCCTTGATGTACTTGGCTTGACATATAAATATTGTTTTCTCTTGCTAAGATATTTGAAGCCCGAAGAAGTATGCTAGATCACCAAGTAAATGCATCTCGAACTCACTTTTCATATTTGTAGAAAAGTTCTTACTTAGTCGATCATCATTTCTACCAAATATTATATCCTCCACATATACCTCAACGATTGTTAAATTATATTTATTTATTTGTACATAAATATTACTATCAACAATACCTTTCTTGAACCCTGGTTGATGTAGATATCCATCAACACGAGCATACCATGCTCTAGGAGCCTGCTTGAGACCATATAGAGCCTTCTTTAGCCTACAAACATAGTCTTCTTTTTCTGATAATAGAAAACGTTCAGGTTGTTCGATGTAAGCTTCTTCTTATAATTAGCCATTCAGAAATGCTGACTTCACATCCATTTGGTAGACTTTGATTTTTCTTGAACATTCATAGGTGAGAAACATTCGGATGGCTTCCATTCTGGCAACTGGTGAAAATGTTTTGTCGAAATCAATTCCTTCCACTTGTGCATAATATTTGCAAACCAATCTTGCTTTGTTTCTCGTAACCTGTCCAACTTCATTCAATTTGTTCCTGAACAGCCATTTATACCCAATGGCATTTTAATCTTTTGGTCATGGAACTAATTCGTAGGTGTTATTATTCTTGATTTGATCCAATTCTTCATTCATAGCTGCTACCCAATGTTCATTCTGGCTGGCTTCCTCAAAACTACTACGTTCAAAGGTTGCTAGAAAATAAATGTGAGATTGTTGTGATGAAAAAAGTTGTTGACCTTCATTTATGTCACCAATGATTTGATTTCATGGATGGTTCTTTTGAATCCATTATTTTGTTCTTTTTGGAGGAGCTTCTTGTTGTTGTTATGATATATCTTGATGATCATTATTTACTTATTCATGGTTGATAGTTTCTTCTTGTTCTAGAATTTTCTCTATGTCTTTTTCAGCATCTGTCACAAGTTTCAAAGATTCTATATCCTCATCATTATTCGTTACAACACCATCTTCGTCAAATATAACATTTATTCTCTCCACTATCTATTTTCATCTTAGATTACAACATTTATAGGCCTTTATTTTGCGTGAGTAACCAACAAAGATACCCTCATCAACACGTGATTCAAACTTACCCAAATTTTGATCTTCCCTTTTGATATAACATTTGATTCTCAAGATTCTGAAATATTTTACATTAGTAGGTTTTCCTTTCCATAACTCATATGGGATCTTGTTACAATTATTTCTAAGAAGAATTCGGTTGATAATGAAGACTACCGCATCAATTGCTTGAACCCAAAATTTTTCATCCAATTTTGAGTCCTTCAACATTGTTCTACCCATTTTGAGTCTTTCAACAACTACATTTTGCTGAGGTGTTCATGCTGTTGAAAATTGACTTTTTATTCCATTTTCATCACAGTACTCCTGAAATTTGGAAGTGAATTCTCTGCCATTATCTGATCTTATATACTTTATTTTCAAATCAGTTTCATTTTTTACCAACTCCTTGTAGATCTTGAAGCACTCAAATGCTTCATATTTTTTCTTTAGGAAACTAACGGCTGTCATCCTGGTATAGTCATCTATCATCAACATGAAATATAATTTTCCATATAACCCTTTTGTTCTTATAGGACCACATATATCAGTATGTATCAATTCCAATGGATGTGATGCAAAGTGTTCTTTTTTTTAAAATTGGACTTTTGTCTGCTTGCCGTGCTGAGAGGCCTCACATAGTGTGTTGGAAGGTTTTGAAATTTTCGGCATTTCTTGTACTTCTTCCTTTTTTATTATCCTATCAATATTTTCAAAGTTTATGTGACCCATTCGTTTGTGCCATAACTAACTTTCATCTTCTTTAGCTAGTAGACATGCTTAAGTTGCTTCATCCAGAACATATATGTTGTTTGGTGCTCGACTTGTTGTAGCCACAATTTTACCATACCTGCCTTTCTTGATTTCACATTTTGTGAGTTGAATAGTATTGTGTGTCCTTGATCACACATTTTTCCAGCACTGAGTAGATTGTGATTCATGTTTTCAACCAATAGAACATTCTTGGCTAGAACATCTTTTCTTCCGAGAGTGATGGTACCTGATCGTATAACATTTGAAGATCCATCATTTCCAAAGGATACAGTTCCATCCTTCTTCTCTTTCAGAGATAAAAATTTATTTCTATCTCCAATCATATGCATTTAGCAACTGCTATCAACATACCACACATATTTTTTGTTTTGAGCCTTGAGAGTGAGAGCACAATTATCAGTCTTCTTCTTCTTCCATGTCCGTTCATTTTGTGGCTTCGAAGATTCTTCTGGAGGATTTTAAAGTCTGCAGTCTCTAGTTATGTGTCAAAAGTTCTGATATTTGTAACATTCCATATTATTTCTTAAATGTTCAAATCTATTGATGTTTTTTTTAGCCCTGGTAGGTTCATATTTGAAGGATCTTCTGGAATTGTATTGGTTCCTAGGGTACGTGTGACATTCTACAACTTTATGACCAAATTTTCCACATGAGTAATAATAGCCATGAAAAATATGTTGGTACCTGGATGGGAATCTCCGTCGAGGAATCGTCTTCCAAGGATGTTCTTGCAAGTCTTGTACAATGAAGTCTACATGCATGTCTAATCCCATAGGTTAATTGTATTTTGTTCTAGAAGGTCCTACTTATTCTTCTTTGTAACCGAGGCCAGTTTTGTTGTTGTAAGATCGTTGATTGTTGATGATTTCTTCCAATTTCCTTGAGCTGTTGGCATAGTTTTGGATAGTTTTTCCCTTCTTCACTTCCTTACGCAGCGAGACTACTTTGGCTTCTAATGCTTCCCTTTCTTGGTTGCTTTCTTCCAACTTCTTTTGAAGTGACTCTTAAATACATTTGCGTACTTCAACTTAAATTTTGAGACCTTAAACTTGTTATTCAAGAGTATTCGAATGGATCTTCTCCGCCTTGAGCTCTTTTATAAGCCTAATTGCCTCCTTATAAAATTATTCTATGGTCAACCCTTCTTCTTCATTGTTTGATACCTCTGGTTTATTGTGCTTGGCCATAAACAATACTCTCTCATTGGCTTCTTCTTTTTTGTCACTGTCTTCATCGGATGATGAGCTATCTTATTTAGAGAGAAAGTTCCTTTTGGATCCTTTATTTTTGCCTTGCTTGTTGAATTTCTGAAATCCTTTCTTTCCTTTTGATTTTCCATCACTTATGTTCTGAAATTTTGCTACGAAATTCCCATCCTCACCACAGCGGAAACATATCAATGGAAGTTTACCTTTGAATTTTCCCTTACCAATTTTTAGTTTTCTCGTAAAGTAAACATATTCTTCATCTAAAAGACCTTCCTCATCATCTCACTTTTCTTCACACTTGCAGGTGCACGTCTTTTCAATTGAAGGTTGTTTGTCCTTATTGGTTTTCTTATATGCAACGAACACAGTTTCTAGATGCGAAGTACCCTCTTCTTCATTAAGTCTCATTTCATATGCTATGAGAACTCCATGTAATTCCTCTTTGTTGAGTTTGTCCAAATTCGCACTGTATTCTAAGACCGATACCCTTGGGTTGAATCTCCCTGGTAATGTTCTAAGAATCTTTCGCATAATAGTCTTCTCGTCAATTGGCTCTCCCAATCCTTCTAGAGTGTTGGTTATTTCATCAATGTATTGGAAGTATGCACCAATGTTACCATCTTCTTTCATTCTGAGTTGCTCAAATTTTTCTTTGTAGATTTGAAGCTTTGATTCTTTGACATTTGAATCACCTGCATATATATTCTCAAGATTGTCCCATACATTTTTTGTTGTTTTACAACCCAACACCTTATGATAATCAGATTCAATAAGTCCACTGATAATAATATTCTTTGTTTTTACATCATTTACCAAAATATTCTTGCCTTGTTCATCCGTGGTTGGTGTAAAGCCATTTTGAATAGTGTCCCATACTTTGTAACCTTGCACCAAGAGATAGACCTCCATTCTTCCTTTCCAGAGTGCATAATTATTTTCACTGAACAAAGGTACACCATTCTTGGTATGCTCCATGACCTCCTTCCAACTGTTAAACTGTTATTGAAGGAACCAAGCTCTGATACCAATTGTTGGAAATACTGAGAGGGGGTGTGAATCAGTAATCCTTTCAGAGCATTAGTTAATCTTAAATTATTATCAATGTTTGTACAATGATATAAGTATATAAAAGGAACACAAATGCACACAGTTTTTAAGGTAGAAAACCAGTCCGGGACAAAAAACCACCTAATGATTTTCTAATAATTCTTTAATATTCAAATCCAATTGAAAATAAAGCTCCAACTTCCTAGAATCTAGAAAAGCATTCTTTTCCAGCTCCCACTGAATGGACGCTCCAACACCCGATATTCTTCAGTAGTCAACTAAATAGATGCCCCAACACCCAATGAGGTACAACTCACCCTCGCACTACCCTACCACCCCATAGAAGAAAAAAACTACAATAGACTCTCGTACCAAGGAAAATGGTCCACTTTACAATGATATAGAATGATGTAGAAGAAGAAGACACACTAGAACATAACCCCAACTATGACACAACCACCTAATGGTGTTCCTGGACCTCTTGACACTGCCTCTTCAACTCTTGGCAGATAAACACTAGTACAATTTTTACAATGATGCATTTACAATGACTTGGTACAATTATACCTTTACACTGACTGTATACAGTGCTGCCCACTTGAAGACTTCATGTGGTGAACTTCTTTCTGCTTTTCTACACCTTGATTTCTGCTCTTGTCATGCTACCCTCTGCTACACCTTGCTTTTCTTTGCTGCCCTAGAAATTCTAGTCCTTTGCAGCCCTTGACAACACATGATCTAGCTTTTTATTGTCTTCTAGGAGCTCTATATTGAATCTAGTGTATCTCTGCTATTTCAGATCGCCAATATGTTATTTTCGGCCTTGTAGTAGTCCTCTGAGTCTTCTTTCTAATGCCATTGTTCTGATCCAATTTGGATTCTTCAAGGGAGATTTATGCCCAATATCTCACAATTCCCTAATTATGGATTGGTTAAGTAGAGAGAATTTATATGGCATGCCACGTGTCCTTGTTTCTTCATTATGCTCTACAATTAATACAGTGAAAACTATAGCTCGTGCACTATCTGCCACATATTACAAAATTCCAATCTGATGCTTGGAGAGATAGTTATGTCGATTTTTCCAAGGTCACTTCTTTGAGATGAATTTTAGGAGCCTGCAAAAACACCGACTTCCACAGATCATATCTCCGAAAATGTTATTCACCTTGTTCTAAAAGTTTTATAGGAGATTCCTCAGGATTTCGGCTTCGCCTCATAATAATTTCAGCTTTTTAACCTTCGTAGAAACAAATTTGGAGTAAAAATCCCATGATGACCTATTTCAGATGGAGAAATACCTACATAGGGAGGGTATGAGGATCACAATTTATATAAATTCTTAGGTTGAGAGGGTCTTCAACAAGTGAATGTGGGAGGGATTTTATGAGCTTAAAAATTGTCAATTATTGACATTTCAATGACCCGTGCCACAACCCATTGCAGTTTTAACCCACTAACTGGGGTTACAAACTTTAAACATGAATATCTCTCAAACCGTGAAGAATTGCATGCCATGCCATATATCAACCGAAACATCTCGACAAGTCGAAACCATAAAAAATATTCTTGACCCAGAATATAGTAGTTTTGTAGGTCAAAATTTCCATGCAAGATTGAGGTAGCCCCTGGTGCTGCTTGGGTTGAAATCAATGACAACCACTGATCAATACCATAAAGCTGTGAGGATAAACTTCCCCTCTCAACTTTGTCAATAGAGCTCAAAGAGGGTAGACTTTTTCCCACAGACCAAAAATTCTTACTCGCCTATGATTTCCTAGAAATAGATTAGATCGGTGCTTACATATTCATGAACATATTGTCTGTCTTTCTTGTATAAATAGGCAGGCTGATAATAGGTACAGGAAGCATAGCCCGGAGGAGGTTCTCCAACACCTCCTGCTTCTTCTTCCATCTCCCTTCCATCTTTGTTGTTACGCTTCACGTACTGTTGTTACACCCTTAATCTCTTCTTTTTCCCACTTATTCTCATTGCCTTATCCTTTTTATGTAAAAAACGTGAAAAACCATTCAAACCCATTCGAATGTGACCTCCACCTTTGCTCCTCGAGTCTCCCTCCATCGTACATCACACTTCGAAAATCACAACTTTTAGATTTTACCTTTAAACACTTACTGTTGGTTCTTGTGATTGTGGTATTGCAACATCGCATATCGCAAATTGCAAATTTTCCCTCTTTCTTTCAGACTCACCACCACGTCATCCCTATCACAAATCGCATCCCACAATTTTTATCCTATCACAAATCGTATCCAGCAATTCTTATCTTATCGCAAATCGCATCCCACAACTTTTCTCTTTCTCCCTTAACACTTACCATTTTTCTTGTCGATTGCGATATTGCGATCGCACCTCGCTATTGGTCCCAACCCCACGTCACCCATCGAAAATCACACTTCACACCATTTAGCTTTTACCTTTAAAACACTTACCACTCATTCTTGCGATTGCGATATTACAAAATCACAAATCGAAAATCGCATCATTTAGCTTTTCGCATAACACTTACCACTCATTTCGCCAATATGATAACTCTGCCACATACCTCGTCACACTTCACACTTCATAGAGCTTACCACATCGCAGATCACAACCCGCAACTTATACTGCGTCGCAAATCGCACTTCACACATTCTAGTTCGTTCTTGTTAATTCTTACCGTTAACCCCTTAAACTTGAGATATTGTGATTGCGACATCGCATATCGCAAATTTTTTCCTCCATCGCACTCTGCCATGTCACTCGTCAGAAACAACACTTCACATGTTTTAGTTTGTTCCTATTAACTATTACCATTATCCCTTTAAACTTGTGATATTGCGATTGCGACATCACACACCGCAACTTTTGTCCTCCATCGCACTCCGCCATCACACTTTTGAGTTATTTCCACTCCAAAGTCATTTCTCATGCTATAATAAAATTTTATAAGGGTTTAACCCCCTTTTTCCACTTCCAAACCTTGTTTCATGTGTTAAACCCCCCCATTAGCCTCTTTTACCACTTTTCTTCCCTCCAAGCTACAAAGTTACTATTTTTAATTAAAATTGAGTCATGGATAGCTTATTTGCATGGATAGAATCATGGTAGATAGATCATAGGATAAGTAGAGTGAATTTATCCATTTGGCCCAGTTAAGTGTGGTTTAGAATTAGTTTCTTTCTATCATTTCTTTTCTGCAAATTAAATTAGTTTCCTTCCTCTCATTACTTTTCAGTAATTTAATTTAGTTCCTTACAGTCATTTCCTTCCTGCACATTAAATTACTTCCATTTCTGTCATTTCCTTTCTGCAGTTTAGCTTAGTTTCATTGGAGTATGAAATACTTCACTAGGAACCTCTAGAAGTAGCACCCTTTGATAGAGAGGAAGAGGATGACATGAACATAATGCATCTTCTATGTATATAGCACTGTTACCTCAAAGTTTGTATGAACCCCGGGTTGATAAAGTAAAGTAGGGCAACCCTTGGGAGTTGCAGCACTCTTAGTGCAATACTATGACTCACCAATACTTATCTCAAATAAGTAAAGTTTATGTAATCCTCCAAAATATGAGAGAGGAAATCATGTCCTCAGCTCCCCCCATGCTCCTTACTAGAGTAGGATTGAATAGAATTTCTTCTAGAGGTAGACCTAAAGACCTCTGTCCAGCCTCTTCTCCAGTGTCAGGATGTAGAGTTCCACTAGATCATACTAGCTCTGGACACTCTCACCTTACAACCCTCTGGTTGTTCATTTTTCTTTGTACAGAACCCCTTTTCCTATATGGGATTTCCCTTTTATCCTTAGAGGAAAGGTAAATGTCAATAACTGATTTAATCTAACTACTTTGGAATCTTGGAAATTTTTAACATCAGTTTATGGAACCACATCATAAAGTAATTCTTTATTCAAAAGAAAATAAATCTTGTTCATAAATTGAGTAACATACTCGTTAATCTTGTTTTACTTAAAAATTCAAATGATAATTTGAAATAATATAACGAAATTAAATCCGGGTGTTACAAAAAAGTAGTTAATCTACCTTAAAAACAAATTATTGCCCCTAGAGACACTCTACAACCAATATGAAGGCAATATTGTAGTGGTGTAAATGTAAAATAAACTTTGTGTTGCAGGGTGGATTGGAATGTCAAATGTCTATATGTGCCCTTATTTTTGTTAGATTCTTCCATTATAGATCACATAGATTTTCCATATACAATTTGGGCCTATTATAGAAGGATTTCAAGACCATCGCGTTACATCACAAGGCCAAGTTTGAGCCATGAAAATATCTTTTACAGTTTCATAGGTTCCCCGCCATGAGTGAATGATAGCATATGATGTAGATATTAATCGATCTAACATGACAAAGATTCTACAATGGAGACACCTTAAAAATATAATCGCCTTCAAAGAAATCACTCCATATGATCCTAACTTGTTCTTTTTTAGGGTGATGATGCAAATCCCCTCATCTATAACAAGTTTGAAAATGATGTTTTTCCGTTAACCTTATTATGTGGTCGGATCCCTCCTAGGCTCTATCATGGTGAATGGCATTGGGGCCATACGCACTTGTTTCTCTGGTTCTTAGAACAAACCCTTAGATTAGACAAATCACTTTGAGGGAAAATTCAATCTAAAACCCTTATCTGAGATTCTAATTATTTCGACCTCTTAATTGGAAAATCAAGGGAAATGTATTTTTTTGTAGGGTTTGTAACATACCCAATTACCACCCATTATCCATAATAAAGGTAGAAGGAGGTAATTACTATGATGACCCAACCTCCAAAGTTTATTTGTGAAAATAGGGTCATAAAATTTCAATATTTTCTTAAACTTCTCAAAATCCATAATAAAGAACATCATTACATTCATCTTGTCAAGGAATTTCCAATGATATAAATTTTATCTCGACCTAACTTACGTGTCAAAAGATATGATCATTTTATGATAGTCCATCAAAGTCTTACCACATCATCAATGGTCCCCATGTGTCACCTACATAGATGTATAATTTGCATGGCAACCCTACCATTGTGGATAATCCACATGAAATGATCGCTCTTCACATATAGTTGATAATCATCACATTAGGCAAAACACTATGTAACATTTACCCTAGGGCCCAATCATTGACCTGGCTGATCTCCTAACCAGCGGCTCTGCCCGACTTAGATAACAAGGTCATCTTGCTTTTGAACTTGACTACCCCATAGTCAATATGGCTTGGGCCCAACTTATAGTCGATTCACCAGTACTTGGTCATTGAATTGAAGACTTTATATGTTCGCCCATTTTATGGCTCACTTGCCCAACCACGAATTATCAACTAGGGTCAAACTAACTGGTACTCTGGACACTAAGATGAATGCATTTTTTTGTTCCTTCTTTTCAACTAACTATTTGACCCTCAACCTTGCAGGTCCCTATTATAGAATCATTCAACACACTTGTAGGCTTGAAGCTCTAAGTTATGGTGTTGGATAGCCCTTTCCCTTCAGACCTGGTCATTTCTAAAAAACATTATTTTAAATTCCATACACAAATTTTCCCTTCAAAAAGAGTGTACGCTTGTGGTTCCATCTATACCCAACCCACATATATAATTTGAAATATGAAAAAAATATAAAATCCTTATTTTTTGGGTGGGGTTTACAGGTTACACCTGAAGCCCACCTACATGAGCTCATGGTCTAATTGTATCCCAACTGAAACAATTGTTTTGGGGTGGTATAAAAACACCTCATGGGAAGGCCTAAGGGGATATAGATATAGGATATTGATATTATAGGAAATTCGTCCCTGATCAAGTCTAAGTTTTCCCTGTGCCTCCTACACTCCGAGCTATAGGAAACTCTTGTTTCCTCATAGAGATTCTGATTTCATTTATATTACATCTATGTGTATGTGTTACACAATTTTTTGGTCATCTAACCTATTATCATTAGATGGACCCAAGTACACCATGTAAGACCAATTTTACCCTAAATAAAATTGCCTTCACTATGTTAAAACAGGAAACCCCAAAAGGAAATATTAAACAAACCTATATTTGTTTGATTTTCCTTATGGAATAATTAATTAAACCATAATTTAATTATTATTCCCAGTCATGTTTAACCCAAAATCAAAGAAATTATTTAGATAACCTATTATTTATCTTATTATTTTCTAGGAATAATTATTTAAACCTTATTTAGATAATATTCCTTGTTAAATATGACCAGATCACCCACAAATAATTAAATAAATCATTATTTATTTGATTATCTTCTAACCGCTTCCTTAAAAAGATAAATAAATCATTTATTTATTTAGTTTTGACAAATTAAGGGATTTGACCCAAGTCAAATACCTTTTCCCTCCAACAAATATAATAAAATATTCCATAAAAAGTGGATCTAGATCTGGTTAACCCATGCACCAAGATCTGGAATGACCCAATATTTTGTTATAAATAGGAGGGTTTTTCCTACCATTCTTCACCCTTTGTTGCCTATTAGATCACTCTGGATCTATACACTTGGTCCCATTTTTCTACCATTTGCTGTGTGAGCTCCCTTTGAGTTCCATTCTTTGTGTGGGTTTTCTACACCAACAAGAGAGAGAAATCTTAGATCTGAAGTGCTGAGGACTTCCAAGAACCCATCCCACTGAGGAGAAATGGATACGCCTTCTTATTTTCCTCCCAGGTGCCCAATTAATATAAAAATTCTTTCGAAAATTGTTCTTGTCTTGTCTATTGGTATATGGAGCAAACCCTTGTTTTTTCTGCTTAATGTCTTTCCATGCATAGATCTGGTTTTTGAAACTCTTTTATGTTCAACTAACCGCAGATCCGAAGATATTGGTAGCCACTTTTGTTTTTAGGGCTATTAGTTATGCGTAGCCAAAGTGGTCCTTTTTCGTACACTTCGACAAAGGATTCATACTAACAAATGGCGACTCCACACGTGTTTTAATTTACGACCGCTATCGTTTTTCATATTCCTGCATATCCAGCTACTTCAGACCCTAGGGTTTCTTTTCAGCTGTTTATTTTTCCTATTTTTATGTTGTTTTTCTCACATAAAACCGTAAAACATTAAAATTTCTAACTTCCGTGTGTTTCTGGCCCTATTGCGCAGGTAAGCGACACCAGCCGCAACTGAGACAGCAAATTTTCTGAAAATCTGCCGCCGAGACAACCAGAATGGGGGGTCACACTTTTTGGCCCATAACCTGCGACCTAGACCTCCAGGTCGCACTTTTCTACCCCTTTTCTGCGACCTACACTGAAAACAGGTCAGAACCTGCGACCTGCCATTTTTTCAGTGATTTTTCTGCAATTTTTCTGGGTTCTGCCGAAGCTTCTGTCAGGGTTTTCCAGCCTTTGTTTCAGCCCGTTTTGGCCTGGTTTTGATCTGTCTTAGCTAATCTAAGTGGGACCCTAGCCCCCTAGGGCTTCAGTACCCTCCACTTTTTGTGGAAGAGTTTTTAGCTGTTGCAACCTCTGTTTTTCTGAGTTTCAGCTCCCCCTTGTCCATATCTGATACCTCCTTTTCAGATCCATTTAAATCAGCCTTTATTCCTTTCAAATCACCTCTTGTCATTTTGTTTGGACCTCTTTTTAGGACCTCCTCCCTGTCCTTGCCGTTTTTTGCTGATTTCCTCCCTTTTTTCCAGCCACCTTGCCTCTGTCTCTTGGCTGTGATCTGCACCTCTTTTCAGCAGCTTTATCCTTTAGATCCCTGTCCCTTTTGACCTTAGATCTATTGGCCTCTTTTCCGTGTGTTTCCTAGATTTTTCCCTCTCTTTTTAGATTAGTTTTGAGAGACCCGCCTTCTTGGGTTAGATAGATGCACAAGTAGCTATTAATTTTATGTTATTTCAGCATTATATACTGTTCTCTGCAGATTTATTTTCAGTTACGCAGCACACTTTTTTCTTGCTCTCAAAACGGAAAGGGTTTAAAAATTAAAATTAACGCACGCCACACACTGACCCTAAATTAAGAATCACCTGGTTAACGCCGCCTGGCAAAGACTCTAAAATCAATTGTCACTGCACCTTTTTTGCCCTTGACCTCACTTGATTCTGTCCCTTTCTGCCCTTTTCGGTTTCCTTCTTCCCGTCGTCATTGCGCCCCCAAGGCGCCTTTCCCGGAGACTTCTTGGCCTTCACCCTCAGTTTCCGGTCGATCAACCTGCTCCGTCCCACCTTCGTCGAGCCAGTCCTCCTCCGAGTCCGCACTTCGACTCCTCTCCTGATTCATTGGGTTCTCCTCCTCCTCCTGGTTCTCCCCCTGTCACCTTCAGGGCCTAATGCTGGTGGTGCTCTAGGCCCTAATGTCAGACTTGCCACTAGCAGAACCACCACAGGAACTACCTCGGCCACACCCTTGCTTCCGTACATGGCAGGCCTCAGCCTCCCCGATCTCAATCAGTTGATCAATGACCCTATCCGCCACGATGTTGGTTGGCCTGCTATGCCAACCAAGCTCCCCTCCGACATCCCTAAGTTCGAAGGCCTTGCTGGAGAAGATCCAACCAATCATGTCAGATCTTTCCACATGTGGTGTTCCTCCAATTCCATTACCGATGACTCCATCCGTCTTCGTTTGTTCCAACGCACGCTTACCGGCGAAGCTTCTAAATGGTATGTTGAACAAGCCACC
>CM076582.1:256981156-257001156 GCA_034641835.2 Pinus albicaulis
ATTTATTGAAGCATAATACCGGGCAGACTTATTAAAGGGATTTGCCCCTCCCTTGAATGTATGGGTGTTCATGTGGTTTGATATTGATGTTTATTGCTATTTTATTTCCGCACAAGAACACTTTGGAAGATTAATTAAACAAGTGTTAAGTTAGGCTTAGTCTACTTATTGAGTATTTGAAAAGAGAAAAATAAGGTAGTGCCGCACCCGTCTATAGAGCGGTTGGGAGACTACCACAGGTATAGGGGCATGACAGTTGGTATCAGAGCTACATTTTTGTGGCTTTTTTATTATTATTGAGCAGGGATACCATTGCAGTGTTGTAGGTGGTAATGAAGATTGATAGATGAGTTTGTTTCATTGGAAATGAACCTCAAAGAAATTAAAGAGAAGTCGAAGGAAGTGGAAAAGGAGTTTGATGAGGCAAGTCGGACCATTGATACATTGTGCAAGAAAAGGACATCTGGCATGAGCAAAGATGAAATGTTTCAACATATGAAGAAAGTGAGAATTCTCCGAGCGTAAATGGACAAGGTGGAAGAAGAGCCAAGTGAAGTTAATTGATAAGCTTCTCAAGCTTAGAGACCTTGGAAAGATGAAGCATGGTGGCATGAAGCCCACTATGGCTGAACCAAAGGATGTTGTAGATGTGATTGAAGTCAAGGAAGAAGCTGATGAACAAGTTGGACCAGACCAAGCACATTACAAGCATTGATGGTGGACGATTCTCACAAGGATGTTGCGTATGTGGTAGAAGTCGAGGACGAACTTGATGAACAGGTTGGACCAGGGCCAAGAACATCGCAAGCATCGGTGATGGATGATTCTGGGGAGGATGTTGAGGATGCGGATATGATCGAGGAATAACTCGTGGAACAAGTTGAACCTAGACCAAGCACATTGCAGGCATTGCAGGATGAACCACATGAAAATGTTGCAAAAGTGACAATGATTGAGGAGGAAGTTTATGAGCAGGCGGTACTAGGATTGAAAGCATTGCAGAAATTGATGAGGACGGAGGAAACTCGCTTAGAGATTCTTCATGAAGACATGGCTCGTGTTTCAATTGAGCATCTGGGAGATGCACCGTTCCTGGATGGGAAAGAAGATGACTTCTTTTCCAATACCATGGAGGACCTTTCCTCGGATGACTATGATGGAACCTTGTACATTGGAGAAGCAAGGGGAGAATTTCTTGTTGTAGGCCTTGATAGGGAAAGTTGTGACCTCGCTCTAGTAGCATCAAATTCCCGTGACAAGGGTGGAACTTGATGATCTCTGTGATATATACGGGTCATGCTTAGCCACATGGAAACTAGCTAGGTGCCCGGCATGACTCATGGACTGCCTTGGTGGTAGGGCAGCACATTGTCCCTGGTAGACTTCTTTCATGGCTTACAACCAAGAAGGAACTCTTGGTGCACCTTTAGCAGGGGACGGAGGAAGTACCCATGATGATGATGGTAGGAGTGGCCGAGGGCACTTAACATATACACTATACAAATGATGGGGTGACTAGAGTTGAGATGATTCTACTCCTGATGGACACATGGGCAACCAAAGTCATGTACATTTACATGAGGGCATGGCACGAAATTATGTGGAGACATTATGTAATTGCACTTACTAGGTGCCACTTATGATCATCATGGAGGATTGTCAAGCAGGAATATGCTGAGCATGATCAATTTTTGGTGCTACGTGGAGATATTTTATAGATGGGATGATGGATGTTGTTCACTTTGAGCAACAAGACATTGGTTTGAAGAGCATCCTATGAGCACATTCATATGACTTGCAAGCTGAGAACAAGTTGTGGTGGCACTCGTGGGAAATACAAGTATGCTTGCCAATGCTTTTGATAGGATGATGCATGGGAGTTCATGATGGAGTTGCATTCATTAGAGGCTTCATACTAAAATGATCTTGCGTATCCGGTCTACCGAGGAACTCGAGATCGAGACTCGGTCTTGATTTTGATGCACTATGGGATGCATACCTTCGACCGAGGAAACGCGTTCTGGCCGGTCGGGTCGTGTGAGGGCGCCCAAGGAAACGCGTTCGGGTCGGGTTGTGTGAGTGCGGCCGTATAAAAAATGCTAAGTTGTGACCGCCCGCGTGCCTTGTGCACGTTCGCGCGGCCAGTTAGCCTTTTGACCAAGCCCTAAGGCTTGTCAACCATCAAACTAGCCTACAGCAATCATTTACAATCATCAGAATTCACCTTGGGAATATCCCGCACAAAACTGCCCAAGTGCTGCCAGGTCACTCAAATCGGCACTACAAATCAGTTTATACCATCCCTCGATCTCCCTGTGTGTCCAATCCACTTCCCAACTGTACGGTTAGATGCGGCCCGTCAATACGCACATTCTGCAATTTACGGCACTCAATTCCGACTCCGGAAGCTCCCAGAATGGCTTCCGCACTGTAGTGCAGTTCGTGCAGAGGCGCCGAGTCGTGGGTCACCCGACTCGCCTAGGCAAAGGCATTCGGGTTGGGTCGGGCGCGTCGGGTGAGGGCGCCCGGCCAAAGGCGTTCGGGTCGGGTCGTTTGGGCCGAGGGCACCCATATCAGATTTGCTAAGTTGTGACCGCCCGGGTGCCTTGTGCACGTCCGAGCGACCCGTTTGCCATTTGCTCCCATGTGCGTCTGTTCGGTCGGGCGGGCCGTGTGGCACCGGGTGAGGGCGTCCGTCCGGGTCGGGCCGTTTGGTCGGAGGGCGCCCGTGTCAGATTTGCTAAGTTGTGACCGCCCGGGTGCCTTGTGCACGTCCGTGCGGCCCGTTTGCCGTTTGGTCCCATGTGCATCCGTTCGGGTCAGGTCGGGTCGTTCGGTCGTGCCGGGTGAGGGCGTCCGTTCGGGTCGGGTCGTTTGGTCGTGGCAGGTGAGGGCGTCCGTTCGGGTCGTTTGGCCCAAGGGCGTCCGTTCGGGTCGGGTCGTTTGGTCGTGCCGGGTGAGGGCGTCCGTTCGGGTCGGGTCGGGTCGTTTGGTCGTGTCGGGTGAGGGCGTCCGTTCGGGTCGGGTCGGGTCGTTTGGGCCGAGGGCGTCCGTTCGGGTCGGGTCGGGTCGGGTCGGGTCGTTTGGGCCGAGGGCGTCCATTCGGGTCGGGTCGGGTCGGGTCGGGTGGGCGTGCCGGGTGAGGGCGTCCATTCGGGTCGGGTCGGGTCGGGTCGTTTGGTCGTGCCGGGTGAGGGCGTCCGTTCGGGTCAGGTCGGGTCGTTTGGCCCGAGGGCGCCCGTTCGGGTGGGCGTGCCGGGTGAGGGCGTCCGTTCGGTTCGGGTCAGGTCGGGTCATTTGGCCCGAGGGCGCCCGTTCGGGTGGGCGTGCCGGGTGAGGGCGTCCGTTCGGGTCGGGTCGGGGCGGGTCGTTCGGTCGTGCCGGGTGAGGGCGTCCGTTCGGGTCAGATCGGGTCGTTTGGCCCGAGGGCGCCCATGTTAGATTTGCTAAGTTGTGACCGCCCGGGTGCCTTGTGCACGTCCGGGTGGCCCGTTTGCCGTTTGCTCCCATGTGCGTCCGTTTGGTCGGGCGCGCCGGGTGAGGGCGTCCGTTCGGGTCGAGTCGTTCGGTCGTGCCAGGTGAGGGCGTCTGTTCGGGTCGGGTCGGGTCGTTTGGCCCGAGGGCGCCCGTGTGAGATTTGCTAAGTCGTGACCGCCCGGGTGCCTTGTTGTCACGCCCCCGTCTCATTGGTCCACTCGGGCAGGTCGTGCGGCACCGGCTAAACGGCCTCCCTTCGGGTTTACCCTTTTCTGGACTACGCCTTTACTTATTTTTCTTAAGTGTTAGTCTTCACTTTTTATTATGTTTCATAGCGGAATTACAAAACATAAACCATCATCACAAATAAGCCAAAACAGATTTAAAGAAGCCAATTTTATTATCTTAAATAAATAAAATCGCCTCGCTGGTTTATACAGGTCGAGGGCCTGTTTTACATAGAATTTTGCAACTCGGCGGTCTCACCGTTGGTTGGGTCGTGAGTCACCCGACTCGCCCTGCCGTTCGTGCAAAGTCCGCCCGTCGCCTTCGTTAGCGCGCACCCACCGTGCCCGCAACTACGCGTAGTGCGCCACCCTGACTCGCCGTCGTTACTTCTGTCGCTCGTTTGCCGCAGCGCCGTGCGCTGTTCAACCGTCGCTCAATTCTATGTTCGGTTCGTCGCTCCCCTTCGACTACCCGCTCGGCGGGTGCATTCCCATGCTAGCCGCAAGTCTATTTGCTGCGGTGCATTGAATGACTCGTTGCTTGGATGATCGATTGCTTGATGCCTTTGTCGCTCTCCAACACTTCATACTTATATGCGTCCGTCGTTGAAGTGTGGGTCTCTCGCCGACCCGAGCCGACCCGCCCGTAACGCTTGGCGCCCTTGGACCGTCGCGTCGCGGGTGTGAGGGCACTCGGCCGACCCGAGCCGACCCCCGTGTTGGTGTGAGGGGCGCTCGGCCGACCCGAGCCGACCCCCGTGTTGGCTTGTGTGCGCCGATCGCCCGTATCGAAATCCATCGGCCTTGTGAGGGCTAATCTTCCTTGGATTTCAGCATGTCTTTCAGTGTCCTCCACACTCATGGTTGTTATCTTACAATGGGTTGAGCCACCTCCTCCTATGGTCGGTATACCAATAGGTCGGTCATTCTGCCCATCGTAGATATACAACTTCCTCATGTGAGGAACCACCATCACTTCGAATTCCTTGAAGAATTCCATGCCTAGTACTGCTTCATAATCATCCATTTTCACAACCATGAAGTCAACATTTGCATGCCAACTCTCTATCTCGATTGGTGTCTTTTCTGCAACTCCAATCACATAATCTGGTGGGGAGTTCACTGCCTTCAACTTTGCTTGGATTGGCTTGAACTTCAATCCAAATTTCCTTGCGGTGTCCTCTCCTATGAAGTTGTGCGTGGCACCACAATCCACCATGGTTAGAAGTGTGCCCTTCGCAATCTTCATGTTCACAAATTCCAAATTGTTTCTTTCCGGGTCCCTTCTTGGAATAGCTTCGTAAGCTGCTGCTGCACTTAAGACTTGCATAGTCCCAACTGAAGGTTCCTTATTTTCTGCTTGCACTGCGGCGGCCAACTTCGGTCTTGAAGGGAAATTCTTCACCGTATGTTCCTCGTCGCAGATCCAATACCTTAAAGGCTTCTTAGCCTTCGTCTTTGCTTGCGCATTGTTAGGCCTATGAGCTTCCTTCTTTGGTGCTTCGACCTTTTTCTCAAAAGGCTTCTTCTTCTTTTCTCCTCCCGATCCTCCAATATCATGCTCAATCAGCTTATCCACTGTAACAAAGGCTTCTTCCAAAGTCTTGGCTCCTTTCCTCTTCACCTCATCCCGCGCCCAAGGTTTCAACCCAATAGTGAAGTTGAACAGCTTATCACGCTCGGCCATGTTAGGTAGCTCTAGGATAGCGCTCTGATATGCACTTTGATATTGTTGGAGAGTTCCATCTTGTTTAATATACTTGATGATAGTTCTTGCGTCCCAGGTTTCATCTTGTGGACTGAAGTAAACCTGCAAAGCGTCTTTCAATTCCAGCCAAGTTGTGATGTCAGATACGACACCTTGTGCGATCTGATCAAGTCTCCTTCTCCACCACATCTTAGCATCTCCTGTAAGGAATTGGGCTACAATATTCACCTTGACATCTTCATCATGGATGTTCAATCAGTCCAAGTATTGTTCCATATCCCACAAGAAGTTTCCAAGTGTCTTTGCGTTCCTTGCTCCATCATACGAATCTGGTTCCTTTGCCTTAATAGGGACAGATCCCCCGGATGAACCTTGTCCCATGGCCCTTTTCACCAAGACCATCTCGCTTTCCACATCCTTGATCCTTGTAAGAGCTTTGGAAAGCTCTTCCACAAGTCTATCGTAGGATTGGTCCTTTTCTTCCATCTTCTTCATCACTTCACCAAGCTGCCATTCCATGTACACAGAACGTGTTCCCACCATGTCTAGCTCAGCCTTCCATGTTGCTACTTCGTTTTCCAACCTCATGTTCTTTTCTCGAAGTCCTTCAATTTCTTCGTAAAGGCTCATGAGTTCCCTTTCGCGCTTCTCCATGTTCTCCATGAGCTTCCCAAACAAGCCTTCTTGGGAGTGTACTTGGGTGCCCTCAATGACTTGAGGCATCTCCATGTTGTCCTCCATTCGTCTTGCTTGAGATCGGGTCAAGACCATGTGCCACTCTTCAAGGTAGAATCAGCTTCAACACCAACTGCAATCCGCAACCGTGTTCCTGCTTCAGCAAAAGTTTCCTGCGGAGGTATCCGATACCCTTTGTCTTGCAATCCGTATCAGTCCTCTGATACCACTTGTCACGCCCCCGTCTCGTTGGTCCACTCGAGCAGGTCATGCGGCACCGGCTAAACGGCCTCCCTTCGGGTTTACCCTTTTCCGGACTACGCCTTTACTTATTTTTCTTAAGTGTTAGTCTTCACTTTTTATTATGTTTCATAGCGGAATTACAAAACATAAACCATCATCACAAATAAACCAAATCAGATTTAAAGAAGCCAATTTTATTATCTTAAATAAATAAAATCGCCTCGCTGGTTTATACAGGTCGAGGGCCTGTTTTACATAGAATTTTGCAACTCGGCGGTCGCACCGTTGGTCGGGTCGTGAGTCACCTGACTCGCCCTGCCGTTCGTGCAAAGTCCGCCCGTCGCCTTCGTTAGCGCGTGCCCACCGTGCTCGCAACTACGCGTAGTGCGCCGCCCTGACTCACCGTCGTTACTTCTGTCGCTCGTTTGCCGCAGCGCCGTGCGCTGTTCAACCGTCACTCAAGTCTACGTTCGGTTCGTCGCTCCCCTTCGACTACCCGCTCGGCGGGTGCATTCCCGTGCTAGCCGCAAGTCTATTTGCTGCGGTGCGTTGAATGACTCGTCGCTTGGATGATCGTTTGCTTGATGCCTTTGTCGCTCTCCAACACTTCGTACTTATATGCGTCCGTCGTTGAAGTGTGGGTCGCTCGCCGACCCGAGCCGACCCGCCCGTAACGCTTGGCGCCCTTGGACCGTCACGTCGCAGGTGTGAGGGTGCTCGGCCGACCTGAGCCGACCCCCGTGTTGGTGTGAGGGGCGCTCGGCCGACACGAGCCGACCCCCGTGTTGGATTGCGTGCGCCCATCGCCCGTATCGAAACCCGTCGGCCTTGTCGTTTCGTTTACTCCATCCGCCCTTCGTTTCAATACGGCGTGACGCCCGTTGTGGGCGCGCCCGTCGCCGTGGCGCGCGCCCTTCTCTCGAACGCTCATAATAACGCCCACCCACGAAACGTGCGTTTGTGGGTGTTGGGGCGCTCGGCCGACCCGAGCCGACCCCTCCGTTTGTTTAACTCGCCCTCCAAGTGTGGCGTCGGTCGCGCGCCCAACGCGCCGGCCGACCCACCGACTCGTCCACCGGTCAACTTGTCCGCGGGCGCTCGTTGGCATAAACTCCCTTCGCCAATACTTATGTTGACTCGTTGCTCTACCAACGCGCCCATGACTCGCTCCACACACTTGCGCGCCCGTGACTCCCCAACGGCGCGTTGCGCCCGTTACGTCGCACGGCGCCCGAGTTCACTCAAACGTCCAACCGGCGCGCCCGTCCCACCGACGCGCCTATGAAGTGTCGGGGCGTTACACTTGTGCACGTCCGGGCGGCCCGTTTGCCGTTTGCTCCCATGTGCGTCCGTTTGGTCGGGTCGTTCGGTCGTGCCGGGCGAGGGCGTCCGTTCGGTCGTGCCGGGCGAGGGCGTCCGTTCGGGTGAGGGCGTCCGTTCGGGTCGGGTCGTTCGGTCGTGCCGGGCGAGGGCGTCCGTTCGGGTGGGCGTGCCGGGCGAGGGCGTCCGTTCGGGTCGGGTCGTTTGGTCGTGCCGGGTGAGGGCGTCCGTTCGGGTCTGTTCATTTGGTCGTGCGGCACGATGGTGTCCGTTCGGGTGGGCGTGCCGGGCGAGGGCGTCCGTTCGGGTTGGGTCGGGTCATTTGGCCCGAGGGTGCCCGTGTCAAATTTTCTAAGTTGTGACCGCCCGGGTGCCTTGTGCACGTCCGGGCGACCTATTTTCCGTTTGCTCCCATGTGCGTCTGTTCGGGTCGGGTCGTTTGGTCGTGCCGGGTGAGGGCGTCCGTTCAGGTCGGGTCGTTCGGTCGTGCCGGGTGAGGGCGTCCGTTCGGGTCGGGTCGTTTGGTCGTGCGGCACGATGGTGTCCGTTCGGGTGGGCGTGCCGGGCGAGGGCGTCCGTTCGGGTCGGGTCGGGTCGTTTGGCCGAGGGCGCCCGTGTCAGATTTGCTAAGTTGTGACCGCCCGGGTGCCTTGTGCACGTCCGGGCGGGCCGTTTGCCGTTTGCTCCCATGTGCGTTCGTTTGGTCGGCCGTGCCGTGTCGCGCCGGGTGAGGGCGTCCGTTCGTGCCCAAGTTGTTCTGGCCGTGCCGGTGAGGGCGTCCGGCCGGTCGGGTCGGGGCCGTTCGGCCGTGGCCGGCGAGGGCGTCCGTTCGGGTGGGCGTGCCGGGCGAGGGCGTCCGTTCGGGTCTGGTCGGGTCGTTTGGCCTGAGGGCGCCCGTGTCAGATTTGCTAAGTTGTGACCTCCCGGGTGCCTTGTGCACGTCCGGGCGGCCCGTTTGCCATTTGCTCCCATGTGCGTCCGTTCGGGTCGGGTCGTTTGGTCGTGCCGGGTGAGGGCGTCCGTTCGGGTCGGGTCGTTTGGTCGTGCCGAGTGAGGGCCTCCGTTCGTGTCGTGTGGTTTGGTCGTGCGGCACGATGGCGACCGTTCGGGTGGGCGTGCCGGGCGAGGGCGTCCGTTCGGGTCGGGTCGGGTCGTTTGGGCCGAGGGCGCCTGTGTCAGATTTGCTAAGTTGTGACCGCCCGGGTGCCTTGTGCACGTCCGGGCGGCCTGTTTGCCGTTTGCTCCCATGTGCGTTCGTTTGGTCGGGCGTGCCGTGTCGCGCCAGGTGAGGGCGTCCGTTCGTGTGGGCGTGCGGGGTGAGGGCGTCCATTCGTGTCGTGTCGTTTGATCGTGCGGCACGATGGCGACCGTTCGAGTGGGCGTGCCGGGCGATGGCGTCCGTTCGGGTCAGGTCGGGTTGTTTGGCCCGAGGGCGCCCGTGTCAGATTTGCTAAGTTTTGACCGCCCGGGTGCCTTGTGCACGTCCGGGCAGCCCGTTTTCCATTTTCTCCCATGTGCAACCGTTTGGGTGGGCGCGTCATGTCGTGCCGGGTGAGGGCGTCCGTTCGGGTCGGGTCGTTTGGCCCGAGGGTGCCCGTGTCAGATTTGCTAAGTTGTGACCACCCGGGTGCCTTGTGCACGTCTGGGCGGCCCGTTTTCCGTTTGCTCCCATGTGCGTCCGTTCGGGTCGGCGCGTCGTGTCGTGCCCGGTGAGGGCGTCCGTTCGTGTTGGGTCGTTTGGTCGTGCCGGGTGAGGTTGTCCGTTCGGGTCAGGTGGTTTGGCCCGAGGGCGCCCGTGTCAGATTTGCTAAGTTGTGACCGCCCGGGTGCCTTGTGCACGTCCGGGCGGCCCGTTTCCCGTTTGCTCCCATGTGCGTCTGTTTGGTCGTGCGCGCCGTGTCATGCCGGGTGAAGGCGTCCGTTCGGGTCGGGTCGTTTGGCCCGAGGGCGCCCGTGTCAGATTTGCTAAGTTGTGACCACCCGGGTGCTTTGTGCACGTCCAGGCGGCCTGTTTGCCATTCGCTCCCATGTGCGTCCGTTCGGGTGGGCGCGCCGTGTCGTGCCGGGTGAGGGCGTCCGTTCGGGTGGGCGCGCCGTGTCGTGCCGGGTGAGGGCGTCTGTTCGGGCGGGCATGCCAGGTGAGGTCGTTCATTCGGGTGGGGTCGTTTGGCCCGAGGGCGCCCATGTCAGATTTGCTAAGTTGTGACCGCCCGGGTGCCTTGTGCACGTCTGGGAGGCCCGTTTGCCGTTTGCTCCCATGTGCGTCCTTTCGGGTGGGCGTGCCGTGTCGTGCCGGGTGAGGGCGTCCGTTCGGGTCGGGTCGTTTGGGCTGAGGGCGCCCGTGTCAGATTTGCTAAGTTGTGACCGCCCGGGTGCCTTGTGCACGTCCGGGCGGTTCGTTTGTCGTTTGCTCCCATGAGCGTCCGTTCGGGTCGGGCGTGTCATGTCGCGCCGGGTGATGGCGTTCGTTCGGGTGGGCGTGCCGGGTGAGGGCGTCCGTTCGGGTCGGGTCGTTTGGCCCGAGGGCGCCCGTGTCAGATTTGCTAAGTTGTGACCGCCCAGGTTCCTTGTGCACGTCCGGGCGGCCCGTTTGCCGTTTGCTCCCATGTGCGTTCGTTCGGGTGGGCGCGTCGTGTTGCCCCCGGTGAGGGCGTTCGTTCGGGTTGGGTCGTTTGGTTGTGCCGGGTGAGGGCGTCCGTCCGGGTCGGGCCGTTTGGTCAGAGGGCGCCCGTGTCAGATTTGCTAAGTTGTGACCACCCGGGTGCCTTGTGCACGTTCGGGCGGCCCGTTTGCCGTTTTCTCCCATGTGCGTCCATTTGGCGGGGCCCTTCGTGTCGCCCCGGGTGAGGGCGCACGGACGGGGGCGTTCGGGTCGCCTTGTTTTTTCCGAGGGTGCGCTTATCAGATTTGCTTTTCGTGTGAAAGGTGGGTTGGTAATTGAGTTGTTTTGCTCGATTGTGCCTGAAGAATGGCCTTGGGTCATTTGTAGGGTCGTCGAATTTCTTCTCTCCATCACCACTCGGTAGCATATGAGCGGTAATGTTGGCCATGCTTGTCCTTGGAGGCATGTTTGAACAATCTCTCCCGTCCACTCTGTTTTCTAGCATTTGGATGGGGTTGTTGTGTGTGGCTCTTTGAGATGACTGGCCGCCTGTTGGCGTTGTTGAAATCGGCTCTTCGGTAACTCTCTCTCGTGCCCCTTGGTCGCACGTTTGCTCTGTTGAAATCAACGTTTTGATATGTCGCTCGTTGGCTTCGTCGATGTCGGCTCTTCTCTATATTTTTCTTCTCCTCCCTTTTTGCTTGCTTGTGGGGGGAGGGGTTGGATTTTCGTGTGAAAGGTGGGTTGGTAACTGAGTTGTTTGTTCGGTTGTGCCTAAAGAGTGGCCTTGGGTCATTTGTAGGGTCGTCGACCCTCATCTTCTCTCCATCCCCACTCGGTAGCGCATGAGCGGTAATGTTGGCCATGCTTGTCCTAGGAGGCATATGTGAAAAGAGTTACCCTTTCACTCTGTGTTCTCAGAGTTGGATGAGGTCGCTCTGTGTGGCTCCTTGAGACAACTGGCCAGTCGCCTATGTTGCTCTCATGCCCCTTGCTCGCTCGTTGGCTCCGTTGATGTTGGCTCTTCGCTATAATGTTCACCTCCTCCCTTTTTGGTGGGTTGGAGAGGTGTGCTTTTGTCTCGTTGGCTTCGTGAAATCGGCTCCTCGGTATATTGTTCACCTCCTCCCCTTTCGGTGGGGGGAGGGGTTGGATTTTCGTGTGAAAGGTGGGTTGGTAACTGAGTTGCTTGTTCGGGTGTGCCTGAAGAGTGGCCTTGGGTCTTTTGTAGGGTCGTCGACTCTCGGCTTCTCTCCATCCCCACTCGGTAGCGCATGAGCGGTAATGTTGGCCATGCTTGTCCTGGGAGGCATATGTGAAAAGAGTTACCCTTCCGCTCTGTGTTCTCAGAGTTGGATGAGGTCGCTCTGTGTGGCTCCTTGAGACAACTGGTCGGTCACCTATGTCGCTCTCGTGCCCCTTGCTTTCTCATTGGCTCCGTCGATGTTGGCTCTTCGCCATATTGTTCACCTCCTCCCTTTTTGGTGGGTTGGAGAGGTGGGCTTTTGTCTCGTTTGCTTCGTGAAATCGGCTCCTCGGTATATTGTTCACCTCCTCCCCTTTCGGTGGGGGGAGGGGTTGGATTTTCGTGTGAAAGGTGGGTTGGTAACCGAGTTGCTTGTTTGGGTGTGCCTGAAGAGTGGCCTTGGGTCATTTGTAGGGTCGTCGACTCTCGTCTTCTCTCCATCCCCACTCGGTAGCGCATGAGCCGTAATGTTGGCCATGCTTGTCCTGGGAGGCATATGTGAAAAGAGTTACCCTTCCGCTCTGTGTTCTCAGAGTTGGACGAGGTCGCTCTGTGTGGCTCCTTGAGACAACTGGCCGGTCGCCTATGTCGCTCTCGTGCCCCTTGCTCGCTCGTTGGCTCCGTCGATGTTGGCTCTTCGCCATATTGTTCACCTCCTCCCTTTTTCGTGGGTTGGAGAGGTGGGCTTTTGTCTCGTTGGCTTCGTGAAATCGGCTCCTCGGTATATTGTTCACCTCCTCCCCTTTCGGTGGGGGGAGGGGTTGGATTTTCGGGTGAAAGGTGGGTTGGTAACTGAGTTGCTTGTTCGGGTGTGCCTGAAGAGTGGCCTTGGGTCATTTGTAGGGTCGTCGACTCTCGTCTTCTCTCCATCCCCACTCGGTAGCGCATGAGCGGTAATGTTGGCCATGCTTGTCCCGGGAGGCATATGTGAAAAGAGTTACCCTTCCGCTCTGTGTTCTCAGAGTTGGACGAGGTCGCTCTGTGTGGCTCCTTGAGACAACTGGCCGGTCGCCTATGTCGCTCTCGTGCCCCTTGCTCGCTCGTCGGCTCCGTCGATGTTGGCTCTTCGCCATATTGTTCACCTCCTCCCTTTTTGGTGGGTTGGAGAGGTGGGCTTTTGTCTCGTTGGCTTCGTGAAATCGGCTCCTCGCTATATTGTTCACCTCCTCCCCTTTTGGTGGGGGAGGGGTTGGATTTTCGTGTGAAAGGTGGGTTGGTAACTGAGTTGCTTGTTCGGGTGTGCCTGAAGAGTGGCCTTGGGTCATTTGTAGGGCCGTCGACTCTCGTCTTCTCTCCATCCCCACTCGGTAGCGCATGAGCGGTAATGTTGGCCATGCTTGTCCTGGGAGGCATATGTGAAAAGAGCTACCCTTCCGCTCTGTGTTCTCAGAGTTGGATGAGGTCGCTCTGTGTGGCTCCTTGGGACAACTGGCCGGTCGCCTATGTCGCTCTCATGCCCCTTGCTCCCTCGTTGGCTCCGTCGATGTTGGCTCTTCGCTATATTGTTCACCTCCTCCCTTTTTGGTGGGTTGGAGAGGTGGGCTTTTGTCTCGTTGGCTTCGTGAAATCGTCTCCTCACTATATTGTTCACCTCCTCCCCTTTCGGTGGGGGGAGGGGTTGGATTTTCGTGTGAAAGGTGGGTTGGTAATTGAGTAGCTTGTCGGGTGTGCCTGAAGAGTGGCCTTGGGTCATTTGTAGGGTGGTCGACATTTGCATTCTCTCCATCCCCACTCGGTAGCACATGAGCGGTAATGTTGGCCATGCTCGTCCTTGGAGGCATATGTGAACAATTCCCCCTTCGCTCCGTGTTCTCCAAATTGGATGGGTTTTTGTGTGTGGCTCCTTGAGACGACTGTCCTCTTCATTGTTTGGCTCTTCACGGTGCCAGTTTCTTGTGCTTGTACTCTTTCTATGTCAGCACTGTGGGTTGAGATGCATACGTTTAAGAGGAATGCGGAGGGGTTTTCGCTGTAAGCTTCCCCTCTTGCTTGCTTTTTCCATTGGGCGATGTGAGGAGCGGGGTTCTCCTTGTTGTAAAATTAAGGTCTGGAATTCCTTTCAGAGTGCACGTTGTTTGTCCTTGCGTTGGCTTTGAGGTCTTGATAGATGTGGTGGCCCATTTTTTTGCTCGAGTGGTCGGCTTTTTCCTTGCATCTTGCGTGCATCATAGGATTATGCGGCTTGGAATGTTGAGACACAAGGTGATGGGCATTTCTTGTTTTGTTGATCGATCATGCGATTGTGGTCCAACAGGGATGAGGCTTGCTACGTTGATGGCGGGGGCTATATCTGGAAGGAGGACTTGAAGGTGGAACGCTTCGACCTCCCTCCTCCGTGTGGAGGTGGCTGCAGGTGAGAAGTTTTCATTGTCCAGTTGGTAAGTCGGTGGGGCAATCTCCCAGGTTGCTTGTATGCAGGGTGTGTGGGGTGCGGGGCTGCCCGATCCCTCCTCTTGTTCGGATATGTTCATGCCTTTTGTAGCGAGCCTCTTGATATGCATTCATTTTATTTCCTCTGCCTTCGCATCGAGGTTGCCCCAGGCGATCAAGCGATCGAGGTCCACCGTTGCCGCTGTCCGGGTGGACTCCTAGGTGGTCTCGGTGCGGGGTGGGGGGAGGGTTGGAGGGGGGAATTTTTAAGGGAGGTTGCAGGAATGGTCGTTCTTGTTTTATTTACGTCCTTTTTCATCGAGGGTGCCGCAGGCGATCAAACGATCGAGGTCCACTGTTGCTGCTGACCGGGTGGACTCCTAGGTGGCCTGGGTGCGGGGCGGGGTGGGTTGGGGTGGCATTTCTAATAGAGGTTGTCGACTTGGTCATTCTCCTTCTACTTCCTTCTTTTTCCTTTGCAGTGAGGTTGCCACAGGCGATCAAGTGATCAAGCTCTGCTGTTGCTGCTGTCCGGGTGGACTCCTAGGTGGCCTCCCTGCTGGGCGGGAAGGGTTGCAGGGAATTTTTAAGAGACGTCGTGGGGTCGGTTGCTCTCCCTTTATTTACTTACTTTTCTTTCGCATCGAGGTCACCGCAGGCGATCGAGTGATCGAGGTCCATCGTTGCTACTGTCCAGGTGGACTCCTAGGTGGCATTGGTGCGGGGCGGGGATGGTTGGGAGGCGTTTGAGATAGAGATAGAGATAGAGAGAGAGAGAGAGAGAGATTGTGCGGTTGGTCTTTCTCCATTTGTTTGCCTTTGCATCGAGGTCGCCGCAGGTGCTCAAGGTCCACTATTGCTGCTGTCGGAGTGGACTCCTAGGTGGCCTTGGTGCGAGGCGGGGAGGGTTTGGTGGGCATTTCTAAGAGAGTCCTGTTCCTGTTTTCTCCCCTTTGTCTGTTCACTGTGGCTGTCGTGGGTGATAAGGCTTTTTCCATCCTTGCTGGTTGGGGGGTGGTTACCAACTCCTAGGCAGCCTCGGTGCAATGTGACTCGGCGGGTTGACCCATTTTTTCGCTTTATGGATCTTGCATCCATCGTCCATTACGTTTGATGTCTTGCATGTCCTTGGCATGTACTGTGTGTGGGCTCTAATCCCTTCTTGGGGATGCAAGAGGTGCAAGGTATAAGAGCTTTACATGATATGTTGACTTCTCCTTGACTTGATGGGTGTTCAAGTCGGCTCTCTGTAAGAGAGAACTTTGAATGCCCTTTGAAGTGGGAGGGTGCTACCTGGTTGATCCTGCCAGGAGTCATATGCTTGTCTCAAAGATTAAGCCATGCATGTCTAAGTATGAACTAATTCAGACTGTGAAACTGCGGATGGCTCATTAAATTAGTTATAGTTTTTTTGATGGTACCATACTACTCGGATAACCGTAGTAATTCTAGAGCTAATACATGCACCAAGTCCCGACTCTTTGGAAGGGATGCATTTTTTAGACAAAAGGCCGGCGCGGGCTTGCCCACTTCTCCGGTGAATCGTGATAACTCGACGGATCGCACAGCCCTTGTGCTGGCGATGCTTCATTCAAATTTCTGCCCTATCAACTTTCGATGGTAGAATAGAGGCCTACCATGGTGGTGATGGGTGACGGAAAATTAGGGTTCGATTCCAGAGAGGGAGCCTGAGAAACGGCTACCACATCCAAGGAAGGCAGCAGGTGCGCAAATTACCCAATCCTGACATGGGGAGGTAGTGACAATAAATAACAATACTGGGCTCATCGAGTCTGGTAATTGGAATGAGTACAATCTAAATCCCTTAACGAGGATCCATTGGAGGGAAAGTCTAGTGCCAGCAACCGTGGTAATTCCAGCTCCAATAGCGTATATTTAAGTTGTTGCAGTTAAAAAGCTCATAGTTGGATCTTGGGTCGTAAAGGTCGGTCCGCCTACTCGGTGTGCACCTGCCCTTCCATCCCTTTTGTCGGCGGCGTGCTCCTGGCCTTAACTGGCTGGGTCGCGGCTCCGGCGTTGTTACTTTGAAAAAATTAGAGTGCTCAAAGCAAGCTTATGCTCTGAATACATTAGCATGGAATAACGTGATAGGAGTCTGGTCCTATTGTGTTGGCCTTCGGGACCAGAGTAATGATTAATAGGGACTGTCGGGGGCATTCGTATTTCATTGTTAGAGGTGAAATTCTTAGATTTATGAAAGACGGACCACTGCGAAAGCATTTTCCAAGGATGTTTTCATTAATCAAGAACGAAAGTTGGGGGCTCGAAGACAATTAGATACCGTCCTAGTCTCAACCATAAACGATGCCGACCAGGGATCGACGGATGTTGCTCTAAGGACTCCGCCAGAACCTTCTGAGAAATCAGAGTGTTTGGGTTCCGGGGGGAGTATGGTCGCAAGGCTGAAAATTAAAGGAATTGACGGAAGGGCACCACCAGGAGTGGAGCCTGCGGCTTAATTTGACTCAACACGGGGAAACTTACCAGGTCCAGACATAGTAAGGATTGACAGATTGAGAGCTCTTTCTTGATTCTATGGGTGGTGGTGCATGGCCGTTCTTAGTTGGTGGAGCGATTTGTCCGGTTAATTCCGATAACGAACGAGACCTCAGCCTGCTAACTAGCTACGCGGAGGTTCCCCTTCGCGGCCAGCTTCTTAGAGGGACTATGGCCGTTTAGGCCATGGAAGTTTGAGGAAATAACAGGTCTGTGATGCCCTTAGATGTTTTGGGCCGCACGCGCGCTACACTGATGCAGCCAACGAGTTTTTCTTCCTGGTTCGAGAGCATCGGGAAATCTTCTCAAATTGCATCGTGATGGGGATAGACCATTGCAATTATTGGTCTTCAACGAGGAATTCCTAGTAAGCGCGTGTCATCAACTCGTGTTGACTACGTCCCTGCCCTTTGTACACACCGCCCGTCGCTCCTACCGATTGAATGATCTGGTGAAGTGTTCGGATTGCGTCGACGACGGTGGTTCGCCGCTGTCGACGTCGTGAGAAGTTCATTGAACCTTATCATTTAGAGGAAGGATAAGTCGTAACAAGGTTACCGTAGGTGAACCTGCGGTAGGATCATTGATAGCAGGGTTTTTTTTTTTCGTTTGGGTTGTGTGTGGGTTTCGATTGTATGTAATATAGGAACGTGTGGTGTGTCTCTAGGTGAGCGGGTTTGATGCTTTGTCGGGGAGGTGCCTCTTGCGAAAGAGACTCGCAACATTTTTAGTTGCCTATCTTGAGTTCACGCTTGTTGTTTCGTGTACTTGCAAGCGATGCTTGTGCTTTTCCCATCCTTTGTTATTATTTCCCTTAATGTGTTTTTTGTATGGGGTTTGGAAGCTCGTTGCCCGGGAGCCCCCTCTCCAACGGTCCGTTCGGCGGGGCATGGTTGCTGCAGTCGAGGTGCTTGGGAAACACAATGGAAAAATTCAGACTCGTTCATAGCGGCGATGCTCGGTCCTTTGTTCGTTGGAAGATGTGGGCCTCCATAGTTGGTTCTCTCCAAAAGGCGACGGTGGTGGTTTATATGTTTTCTTGGGCGAGCCTTTTTGTTGGTGGTTGGGTCAAGGGAGTGGTTGCGCGTGCGCTTCCTACCTCAACCCTTTCGCGAGGGGAAAATGTCGAGGTGGGGTCAAATATGGGATGGATGAAGCGCGGAGAAATTCGTTGGGCTGGCCACCCTAGTCCTCTCGACTGTTCCTTGACATGCCCTCGCGGAAGGGTTGTGTCTAGGTAATGAAATAGCCCTCCCTTGGTTCGAGCTCCATCAAAATTGCAAGTTTCCTCGTCAATGGGCACGAGGTGGCATTCTTTTCTCGTCCCCCTTTGGTGTTGAGGTAATTCCTCGTCCTTTCTTGAGCCACTCCCCCCTTCCAAGGAAAAGTAGGAAGCAGGTTATGTCCTAGGCCTCACCATTTGGATTGTGGGCTTTTTTGCGCGACTTGGTCATTTCTTGGATGTGTCGATTGTTGCAAAAGCGTTGTGGTGTGCGCTTTGGGGGCTTCCCTCTTTTTAGGGTGTGACGTTGCACCGCCAGCGTATTTGTGGCCCTAGGCTTTATCCAGCATTGAGTGTCAGCCTGCGATAACTCCTCTTTAGAGTTTCGGTTGTTTGGGCCCCCTCAAATTTTTGGCTGCAAAGGTTGTCGGGTGTCTTGTACACGGAGGGGTGCAATAGCGGGGTGGGTTTGCTATTAGTGCATTTTTTGTCTGACGCCTTGTGTGGGTTGGGGGGTCGTTTACCTCTCAGTAGTAACGTGCTCTAGGCACTTGTCTCGTTGGGGCCCTCGGCTTTTCTAGTGGTCAAGTTTAGGTTGTGGCTTGTCTCTGCTTGGTTGCTTGATTGTCGCTCGTTATGTCGTGTAGATAGAAAGGATGTTGCGCCGCAATGTAGTATGTGGAAGGGTGCGAAAACGTGGGATGCTTTTGATCGGGTGCCTTGTTTTCCTTCTTTTTGGTTAAGCCAACGTCCCCTCGCGCGGCGGTGGCCCTCTGTTTTTCTAGCTAGCGTTGCTTGAAATTTGGCCCCCTTTCTCTCAAATTGGATTTTTGTCGCGAGTGTTATGGTGGGTAATGCTTGGTTTTTATTTCTTTCTTGTTGTAGTTTTCTTCCCTTCCGGTCCCCAGCTTTACGGAGAAAAGCGAGAATTGTTGTGGGTCGGTGTCGGAGAAGGATGAAAAGCAGTGCAAACTCCCGGGTTGGCCACCCTAGTCCTTCTCGGTCGTCGTTCCTTGCAGTTCCCCCCTTTTTTGCTAAGGCACAGGGCTTGGAAAATCTTGCACTGCTGTGTTTGAGCCTCCCCTTGTGATTCGTTTTGTTCCCCCTAGCTTTCGGAGAAGGTGGGATTGCCGATTTTGACGTTTTCGAAGGATGAAAAAGCAAGGCGAGTTCCTCAGCCAAGTCTTTGAAAGCCTGTTTTGTGTTTGAGCCTCGGCCATGTTTTGGTTCTCTTTTTTCTTTTCTCTTTTGGGGTTGCTTTTTTCTCTTCCTCCTTTCGGCCCCTAGCTTTACGGAGAAAAGGGTGAATCGTTGAGGATTGGCATTCGCGAAGGATGAAAGGCAGCGCGAGCTCCTGGGTTGGCCACCCTAGTCCTTCCTGATTGTCGTTCCTTGCGATTCCCCCCCTTTTGCGAGGGCGCGGGGCTCTCGAAGTCTTTGTTATCTGTTTGGGCCTCCTCCTTTGAGTGGGTGGAAAATTTTTTTTCTCTTTCTTTCATGTGTTTTTCTTACTTTCCTCATTCTGACCCCCGTCTTTACGGAGAAAAAAGGGGGAGTTGTAGTGGGCTTGATGTTCGTGAAGGACGAAAAGAAGTGCGAGTTTTCAGAGTGGCCACCCTAGTCCTTCTCGGTCATCGTTCTTTACAATTCTACCCTTTTTGAAAGGCATGTGGTTTGGAAAGTAGCTCTTCTTGCTTGTTCGAGCCCCTTCCCTTTGGTGAGTGGGTGTTATGGAGTGCGGTTGTCTCGAGGGGGAAGGGGGCTTGTTGCGACGCATTGTACGTTGGGTTGGCTTTTAGCCATTTCTCGTGGGGGTGCGATATTTTGGTAACACACGTAAACGACTCTCGGCAACGGATATCTCGGCTCTTGTTACGATGAAGAACGTAGTGAAATGCGATACTTAGTGTGAATTGCAGAATCCCGTGAATCATCGAGTTTTTGAACGCAATTTGCGCCCGAGGCTTCGACCGAGGGCACGTCTGTCTGGGCGTCGCATCCCAATCAAACGCGCTCCTTGCAATATGGTAGGGAGCAGCGGAGGTGGTCATCCATGCCCAATGCGGTGCGTTGGCTGAAATGTGGCAGGCGATGTTTCGTGGCGTGCGTCGGCAAGCGGTGATCTTGTCCCCTTGGTTGGGCAGTCGGCGTTAGCCGATGCGGGCTCTCTGTGGCATCCCTGGAACTTGCTTTGCTCTCTCTTGTCCTCCCATTGGGTAGGGCGGATTTAGCTCCAACTTGCGACCTCAGCTCAGGCGAGAACACCCGCCGAGTTTAAGCATATAATTAAGCGGAGGAAAAGAAAATTACAAGGATTCCCCTAGTAGCGGCGAGCAAACCGGGAAGAGCCCAGCATGAAAATCGGGTGGCAGCGTCGCCTGAATTGTAGTCTG
>CM076582.1:257006156-257021156 GCA_034641835.2 Pinus albicaulis
AAAAGGGGGTCTTTTGCTGGATTTGAACTTATACTCTATTTCGTATTTATGAAACATATTATCGGGCAGACCCATTATTAACTGGGAGTTGCCCCTCCCTTGTATGTATGGGCGTACACTGTGGATGTGATGATGATGTTCATGTTTTCCGCACAGTGAAAGAACATTTGATTAACTAATTTAACAAGTGTTGCTAAAGGCGCAGTCTACATACTTGAGTATTACGAAAAGGAGAAGTACGGTAGTGCCGCACCCCGTCTATAACACGGTTGAAAGGTCACCGAAGGTCTAGGGGCGTGACAGGTTTCCTCGTCCCGCCGTGATGACAGTCGCCCAACTGTGCAAAATGTGAGGTTTCCATGTCCATTGCTCAATGGACACCGTCCAATTATACGCCCGCCGTGATGGAAACCGCCCCTGTAAGACCCACGAGCCGAGGACGACGACGGAAGGCGTTGGAAGCGTTCGGTGGACATGTGACGAACGGCGGAAACCACGACGGAAGGTTAGACGGGCACGCCGATGGACGAAAACATCGTCCGGCTACTATGCAATGTTATCACGGTGACCGTCCGACGTTTAGGAGCGACGTGCATAAACGCGTCCAAAAATGGCCGTGTGTTGGCTTGGAGGTTTTATAGGCCAGCCGTGCTTGCAAGCCGACGTTAAGGAGGAAATGCCACGTCGTAACCAAGGCTTTATGGGCGTTTACTGGGTCGGCCTCATATGGGTCAAGCCCCACCCATGGAACCAATGTGTGGGCAAAGGCACATACGAAAGGAGGACGTGCGATGGACGATAAAGGAAAGAAAGAAGGACATCAACATCTTGCTGATTCCACCATTGGAAAGCTAATGCTCGAGCCAGAGCAAAGGTCGAGGGTGGAGGGTGAAGCTGCAGCAGGGAAACGGAGTCTCGGTCGAGTCGGGTAAAAACCCGTTCGGCGTTCACCCGCAGGTCGAGTCGAGTTCCTTCCGCAGGGCGCATGCGGTGCAGTGTTTAGTGCATGGTCGATTCGGGTTCCTTCCGCAGGGCGCGTGGAGAACAGTGTTCAGGGCGGGCGCGTTCAGGTCGAGTCGGGTTCGTGCAGTGCACCCGCGTTACGGACTCGCGGAACAGTGTTTGAAGGCGCAGAGTTCGTTCAGCAGGGTCGGGTTGGGTCGAACGCGTTCAGGAAACGCGTGCAGACCGTGACCCCGGTGACCCGCGTGCGGAAACGCGTTCAGGGTGCCGAGGGCGTCTGTGACCCGAGTGACCCACTCGAACCAGAATTCGCGCAGACTTCATAAACATGTTCTGAAAGAGAATTTTGGGGTTCCTTTGGATTTTTTGCATTGTTGGGAAGCTGTTAAGGCTAGACCCAGGAAGCACATTTGGCAAGAAGCATAAATGGTTTATGGAGGCTTGGTTGTATAGTTATTGCAGATTGTACATATTTATTGAAGCATAATACTGGGCAGACTTATTAACGGGATTTGCCCCTCCCTTGAATGTATGGACGTTCATGTGGTTCGATATTGATGTTTATTGCTATTTTATTTCCGCACGGGAGCACTTTGGAAGATTAATTAAATGAGTGTTGAGTTAGGCGTAGTCTACTTATTGAGTATTTGAAAAGAGAAAAATAAGGTAGTGCCGCACCCGTCTATAGATCGGTTGGGAGACTACCACAGGTATAAGGGCATGACAGTTGGTATCAGAGCTACATTTTTGTGGCTTTTTTATTATTATTATTTAGCAGGGATACCGTTGCAGCGTTGTAGGTGGTATTGAAGCTTGATGGATGAGTTTGTTTCAATGGAAATGAACTTCAAAGAAATTAAAGAGAAGTCGAAGGAAGTGGAAAAGGAGTTTGATGAGGCGAGTCAGACCATTGATACATTGTGCAAGAGGAGGACTTCGGCATGAAAAAGATAAATGTTTAAAACTATGAAAATGAGAAATCTGAAGCGAGAAATGGACAATCTAGAAAGAAGAAGAGCGAAGGAAGTTACTTGATAAGCCTCTCAAACTTAGAGACCTTGGATAGATGAAGCATGGTGGCATGAAGCCCACTATGGCCGAACCAAAGGATGTTGTAGATGGGATTGAAGTCAAGGAAGAACTTAATGAACAAGTTGGATGAGGAACAAGCACATGACAAGCATTGATGGTGGACGATTCTCACAAGGATGTTGCGGATGTGGTAGAAGTCAAGGACGAACTTGATGAACAGGTTGGACCAGGGCAAAGAACATTGCAAGCATCGGTGATGGATGATTCCAGGGAGGATGTTGAGGATGCAGATATGATCAAGGAAGAACTCATGGAACAAGTTGAACCTGGACCAAGCACATTACAGACATTGGGGGATGAACCACATGGAAATGTTGCAGAGGTGAAAATGATCGAGGAGGAACTTTATGAGCAGGCGGTACCAGGATCAGAAGCATTGCAGACATTGATGAGTATGGAGGACACTCGCTTAGAGAGTCTTCATGAAGATATGACTAGTGTTTCAATTGAGCATCTGGGAGATGGATCGTATGCAGGTATGGGAAAGAAGATGACTTCTTTGCCAATACCATGGAGGACCTTTCCTCGGATGACTATGATGGAACCTTGTACATTGGAGTAGCAAGGAGCATTTCTTGTTGTAGACCTTAATAGGGAAATTTGTGACCTCACTCTAGTAGGTTAAAATTCCCATGACAAGGGCAAAACTCGATGATATTTGTGATAGATATGGGTCATGCTTAGCCATATCAAAACTGGCTAGGTGCCCGACATGACTCATGGACTGCCTTGGTGGTAGGGCACATTATCTGGGTAGACTTCTTCATGGCTTACAACCAAGAAGGAACTCTTGGTGCACCTTTAGCGGGGGAGAAGCCTTGGAGGATGTACCCATGATGATGATGGTAGAAGTGACCGAGGGCACTTAACCTATACACTATACACATGATGGTGACTAGGGTTGAGGCGAGTCTACTCTTGATGGACACATGGGCAACCAAAGCCATGTACATTGACACGAGGGCATGGCAGGACATTATGTGCAGACATTATGCAGGTGAACTTACTGGGTGCCCACTTATGAGCATCATGGAGGAGTGTCAAGAAGGAATATGCTGAGCATGATCGATTTTTGGTGCTACATGGAGATCTTTTACAGATGGGCTGATGGACGTTGTTCACTTTGAGCAACAAGACATTGGTTGGATGAGCAGCCTACGAGCACATTCATATGACTTGCAGGGTGAGAAAAACTTGTGGTGGCACTCGTGGGCAATACAAGTATGCTTGCCAACGCTTTGGATAGGATGATGCGTGGGAGTTCATGGTGGAGTTTCATTCATTGGAGGCTTCATACAACACGCTGATCTTGCGATATACGGTTCAGCAGGAGGCCAGGTGGCCCAGTCTGGTTTGTTGCACTATGGGATGCATGCCTTTGAGCGAGGAGAAGCGTTCGGTCGGGTCGGGTCGCGTGAGGGCGCGGAAGCGTGTTCGGGTCGCGGGTCGTGTGAGGGGAGGCGGCCATATAAAAAATGCTAAGTTGTGACCGCCCGCGTGCCTTGTGCACGTTCGCGCGGCTCCCGATTTCCGATTTTCTCCCTTGTGCCTTCGTTCGGGGCGGGTCGGGTCGGGTCGTGCCGTGCGAGGGGGCCGTATAAAAATGCGGGATTGTGTGCTCGTGTGCCTTGTGCACGTTCGTGGGACCCATTTTCCTTTTGCTCCCTTGTGCCTTCGTTCGGGCGGGTCAGGTCGTGCCATGTGAGGGTGCCCAAGGAAACGTGTTTGGGTCGGGTCATGTGAGGGAGGCCGTATAAAAAATGCTAACTTGTGACCGCCCCTATGCCTTGTGCATGTTCATGCGACCCGATTTTCGTTTGCTCCTTTGTGCCTTCGTTAGGGTGAGTCAGGTCGTGCCGTGTGAGGGCGCCCAAGGAAATGCATTCGGGTCAGGTCGTGTGAGGGAGGCCGTATGGAAAATGCTAATTTGTGACCACCCGTGTGCCTAGTTGTCACGCCCCTATACCTTTGGTGTCTTTCAACCACGCTATAGAAGGGTGCGGCACTACCGTACTTTTTTCTTTTTCCAAATACTCAAGTATATAGACTACGCCTTTAGCAACACTTGTTAGTTATTAACCAAATGTTCTCTTGATATGCAGAAATAAACATAAACATCATTATCAATCCACAAGTATGCTCATATACAAGGGAGAGAAATTGGTGTTAATAATGATAAATATGAAATAATAGTTCCAATCAATGGAAGCCACTTCTGCTCCTTGGCATGGAGCAAGTTAGCCTTTTGACCAAGCCCTAAGGCTTGTCAACCATCAAACTAGCCTACAACAATCATTTACAATCATCAGAATTCACCTTGGGAATATCCTACACAAAACTGCCCAAGTGCTGCCGGGTCACTCAAATCAGCACTACAAATCAGTTTAGACCATCCCTCGAGCTCCCTGTGTGTCCAATCCGCTTCCCAACTATACGGTTAGATGCGGCCTGTCAATACGCACATTCTGCAATTTACGACACTCAATTCCGACTCCGGACGCTCCCGGAATGGCTTCCGCACTATAGTGCAATTCGTGCAGAGGCGCCCAATCTTGGGTCACCCGACTCGCCCAGCCAAACGTGTTCGGGTCGGGTCGGGCGCGTCGGGTGAGGGCGCCCGGCCAAAGGCGTTCGGGTCGGGTCGTTTGGCCCGAGGGCACCCGTGTCAAATTTGATAAGTTGTGACCGCCCGGGTGCCTTGTGCACGTCCGGGCGGCCCGTTTGCCGTTTGCTCCCATGTGCGTCCGTTTGGTCGGGTCGTTCGGTCGTGCCGGGCGAGGGCGTCCGTTCGGGTCGGGCACGTTTCGGCGGAGCGCCGTGTCGGATTTGATAAGTTGTGACCACCTGGGTGCCTTGTGCACGTCGGGCGTCCATTTGATTTGTCACGCCTGTGTCATTGAATTGGTGAGATTCGTTCGGTCGTCTTCGAGTGAGAACATCCGATTCGGAGTCGGAGTCGTTTGGTCGTGGCGGGTGAGGCGTATGGTTGTTGGCCCAAGGGCGTCGCGTTCGAGTCGGGTCGTTTGGTCGTGCCAGTGAGGCGTCCGTTCGGGTCGGGTCGGGTCGTTTGGTTGTGCGGGTGGGGGCGTCGTTCGGGTCGGGTTGGGTCGTTTGGGCCGGGCGTCCGTTCGGGTCGGGTCGGGTCGGGTCGGAGTGGGCGTGCCGGGTGAGGCGTCGGCTGGGTCGGGTCGGGTCGGGTCGCTTGGTCGTGGGTGAGGCGTCCGTTCGGGTCGGGTCGGGTCGTTTGGCCCGGCGGGGTCTCTGTTCGGGTGGGCGTGCCGGGTGAGGGCTTCCGTTCGGGTCGGGTCGGGTCGGGTCGTTCGGTCGTGCCGGGTGAGGGCGTCCGTTCGGGTCGGGTCGTTTGGGCCGAAGGCGCCCGTGTCAGATTTGCTAAGTTGTGACCGCCCGGGTACCTTGTGCACGTCCGGGCGGTTCGTTTGCCGTTTGCTCCCATGAGCGTCCGTTCGGGTCGGGCGTGTCGTGTCGCGCCGGGTGATGGCGTTCGTTCGGGTGGGCGTGCCGGGTGAGGGCGTCCGTTCGGGTCGGGTCGTTTGGCCCGAGGGCGCCCGTGTCAGATTTGCTAAGTTGAGACCGCCCGGGTTCCTTGTGCACGTCCGGGCGGCCCGTTTGCCGTTTGCTCCCATGTGCGTCGTTTGGTCGGGTCGTTCGGTCGTGCGAGGGCGGGGCGGCCGTTCGGGTCGGGTCGTTCGGTCGTGCCGGGTGAGGGGCGTCCGTTCGGGTCGGAGTCGTTCGGTCGTGCGAGGTGAGGCGTGCGTTCGGTCGCGCCGGGTGAGGGCGTCCGTTCGGGTCGGGTCGTTCGGTCGTGCGGCGAGAAGCATCCGTTCGGGCCGGGTCGTCTGGTCGTGCGGCATGATGGCGTCCGTTCGGGTGGGCGTGCCGGGCGAGGGCGTCCGTTCGGGCCGGGTCGGGTCGTTTGGCCCGAGGGCGCCCGTGTCAGATTTGCTAAGTTGTGACCGCCCGGGTGTCTTGTGCACGTCCGGGCGGCCCGTTTTCCGTTTGCTCCCATGTGCGTCCGTTCGGGTCGGGTCGTTTGGTCGTGCCGGGTGAGGGCGTCCGTTCGGGTCGGGTCGTTCGGTCGTTCGGGTGAGGGCGTCCGTTCGGGTCGGGTCGTTTGGTCGTGCGGCATGATGGCGTCCGTTCGGGTGGGCATGCCGGGCGAGGGCTTCCGTTCGGGTCGGGTCGGGTCGTTTGGCCCGAGGGCGCCCGTGTCAGATTTGCTAAGTTGTGACCGCCCGGGTGCCTTGTGCATGTCCGGGCGGCCCGTTTGCCATTTGCTCCAATGTGCGTCCGTTCGGGTCGGGTCTTTCGGTCGTGCCGGGTGAGGGCGTCCGTTCGGGTCGGGTCGTTCGGTCGTGCCGGGTGTGGGCGTCCGTTAGGGTCGGGTCGTTCGGTCGTGTCGAGTGAGGGCGTCCGTTCGGGTGGGCGTGCAAACGAACGTCCGTTCGGAGTCGAGGTCGGGTCGTTTGCTTTGAGGGCCGTGTCGTTCTTTAAGTTGTGACTGCCGGGTGCCTTGTGCACGTCCAGGGCGCGTTTGCCGTTCTCCCATGTGCGTCCGTTCGGGTCGGGTCGTTTGGTCATGCGAGATCGGAACGTCCCGTTCGGGTCGGGTCGTTCGGTCGTGCCGGGTGAGGGCGTCCGTTCGTGTCGTGTCATTTGGTCGTGCGGCACGATGGCGACCGTTTGAGTGGGCGTGCCGGGCGAGGGCGTCCGTTCGGGTCGGGTCGGGTCGTTTGGGCCGAGGGCGCCCGTGTCAGATTTGCTAAGTTGTGACCGCCCGGGTGCCCTGTGCACGTCCGGGCGACCCGTTTGCCGTTTGCTCCCATGTGCGTTCGTTTGGTCGGGCATGCCGTGTCGCACCGAGTGAGGGCGTCCGTTCGTGTGGGCGTGCCGGGTGAGGGCGTCCATTCGTGTCGTGTCGTTTGGTCGTGCGGCACGATGGCGACCGTTCAAGTGGGCGTGCTGGGCGAGGGCGTCCATTCGGGTCGGGTCGGGTCGTTTGGCCCGAGGGTGCCCGTGTCAGATTTTCTAAGTTGTGACCGCCCGGGTGCCTTGTGCACGTCTGGGTGGCCCGTTTGCCATTTGGTCCCATGTGCGACCGTTTGGGTGGGCGCGTCGTGTCGTGCCGGGTGAGGGCGTCCGTTCGGGTCGGGTCGTTTGGCCCAAGGGCGCCCGTGTCAGATTTGCTAAGTTGTGACCACCCGGGTGCCTTGTGCACGTCCGGGCGGCCCGTTTGTCGTTTGCTCCCATGTGCGTCCGTTCGGGTCGGTGTGTCGTGTCGTGCCCGGTGAGGGCGTCCGTTCGGGTTGGGTCGTTTGGTCGTGCCGGGTGAGGTCGTCCGTTCGGGTCGGGTGGTTTGGCCTGAGGGCGCCCATGTCAGATTTGCTAAGTTGTGACCGCCCGGGTGCCTTGTGCACGTCCGGGCGGCCCGTTTCCCGTTTGCTCCCATGTGCATCCGTTTGGTCGTGCGCGCCGTGTCGTGCCGGGTGAGGGCGTCCGTTCGGGTCGGGTCGTTTGGCCTGAGGGCGCTTGTGTTAGATTTGCTAAGTTGTGACCACCCGGGTGCTTTGTGCACGTCCGGGCGGCCCGTTTGCCGTTCGCTCCCATGTGCGTCCGTTCGGGTGGGCGTGCCGTGTCGTGCCGGGTGAGGGCGTCCGTTCGGGTGGGCGCGCCGTGTCGTGCCGGGTGAGGGCGTCCGTTCGGGTGGGCGTGCCAGGTGAGGTCATCCGTTCGGGTGGGGTCGTTTGGCCCGAGGGCGCCCGTGTCAGATTTGCTAAGTTGTGACCGCCCGGGTGCCTTGTGCACGTCCGGGCGGCCCGTTTGCCGTTTGCTCCCATGTGCGTCCTTACGGGTGGGCGTGTCGTGTCGTGCGGAGTGAGGGCGTCCGTTCGGGTCGGGTCGTTTGGGCCGAAGGCGCCCGTGTCAGATTTGCTAAGTTGTGACCGCCCGGGTGCCTTGTGCACGTCCGGGCGGTTCGTTTGCCGTTTGCTCCCATGAGCGTCCGTTCGGGTCGGGCGTGTCGTGTCGCGCCGAGTGATGGCGTTCGTTCGGGTGGGCGTGCCGGGTGAGGGCGTCCGTTCGGGTCGGGTCGTTTGGCCCGAGGGCGCCCGTGTCAGATTTGCTAAGTTGTGACCGCCCGGGTTCCTTGTGCACGTCCGGGCGGCCCGTTTGACGTTTGCTCCCATGTGCGTTCGTTCGGGTGGGCGCGTCGTGTCGCCCCGGGTGAGGGCGTTCATTCGGGTCGGGTCGTTTGGGCGTGCTGGGTGAGGGCGTCCGTTCGGGTCGGGTCGTTTGGCCCGAGGGCGCCGGTGCCATATTTGCTAAGTTGCGACCGCCCGGGTGCCTTGTGCACGTCCGGGCGGCCCATTTGCCGTTTGCTCCCATGTGCGTCCGATCGGGGGGGCGCTCCGTGTCGCCCCGGGTGAGGGCGCACGGACGGGGGCGTTCGGGTCGCCCTGTTTTGTCCGAGGGTGCGCTTATTAGATTTTGCTTTTCGTGTGAAAGGTGGGTTGGTAATTGAGTTGTTTTGCTCGGTTGTGCCTGAAGAATGGCCTTGGGTCATTTGTAGGGTCGTCGACTTTCTTCTCTCCATCACCACTGGGTAGCATATGAGCGGTAATGTTGGCCATGCTTGTCCTTGGAGGCATGTTTGAACAATCTCTCCCGTCCACTCTGTTTTCTAGCATTTGGATGGGGTTGCTGTGTGTGGCTCTTTGAGATGACTGGCCGCCTGTTGGCGTTGTTGAAATCGGCTCTCCGGTAACTCTCTTTCGTGCCCCTTGGTCACACGTTTGCTCTGTTGAAATCAGCGTTTTGATATGTCGCTCGTTGGCTTCGTTGATGTCGGCTCTTCTCTATATTGTTCTTCTCCTCCCTTTTTGCTTGCTTGTGGGGGGAGGGGTTGGATTTTCGTGTGATAGGTGGGTTGGTAACTGATTTGTTTGTTCGGGTGTGCCTGAAGAGTGGCCTTGGGTCATTTGTAGGGTCGTCGACGCTCATCTTCTCTCCATCCCCACTCGGTAGCGCATGAGCGGTAATGTTGGCCATGCTTCTCCTGGGAGGCATATGTGAAAAGAGTTACCCTTTCGCTCTGTGTTCTCAGAGTTGGATGAGGTCGCTCTGTGTGGCTCCTTGAGACAACTGGCCAGTCGCCTATGTTGCACTCGTGCCCCTTGCTCGCTCGTTGGCTCCGTCGATGTTGGCTCTTCGCTATAATGTTCACCTCCTCCCTTTTTGGTGGGTTGGAGAGGTGTGCTTTTGTCTCGTTGGCTTCGTGAAATCGGCTCCTCGGTATATTGTTCACCTCCTCCCCTTTCGGTGGGGGGAGGGGTTGGATTTTCGTGTGTGGCTCCGTGAGACAACTCGCCGGTCGCCTATATTTCTCTCGTGCCCCTTGCTCGCTCGTTGGCTTCTTCGATGTTGGCTCTGCGCTATATTTTTCACCTCCTCCCTTTTTGGTGGGTTGGAGAGGTGGGCTTTTGTCTCGTTGGCTTCGTGAAATCGGCTCCTCGGTATATTGTTCACCTCCTCCCCTTTTGGTGGGGGGAGGGGTTGGATTTTCGTGTGAAAGGTGGGTTGGTAAATGAGTTGCTTGTTCGGGTGTGCCTGAAGAGTGGCCTTGGGTGATTTGTAGGGTCGTCGACTCTCGTCTTCTCTCCATCCCCACTCGGTAGCGCATGAGCGGTAATGTTGGCCATGCTTGTCCTGGGAGGCATATGTGAAAAGAGTTACCCTTTCGCTCTGTGTGGCTCCTTGAGATAACTGGCCAGTCGCCTATGTCGCTCTCGTGCCCCTTGCTCGCTCGTTGGCTCCGTCGATGTTGGCTCTTCGCTATATTGTTCATCTCCTCCCTTTTTGGTGGGTTGGAGAGGTGGGCTTTTGTCTCGTTGGCTTCGTGAAATCGGCTCCTCGCTATATTGTTCACCTCCTCCCCTTTTGGTGGGGGGAGGGGTTGGATTTTCGTGTGAAAGGTGGGTTGGTAACTGAGTTGCTTGTTCGGGTGTGCCTGAAGAGTGGCCTTGGGTCATTTGTAGGGTCGTCGACATCCATTGTAGGGTCGTCGACATCCATCCCCACTCGGTAGCGCATGAGCGGTAATGTTGGCCATGCTTGTTCTGGGAGGCATATGTGAAAAGAGTTGCCCTTCCGCTCTGTGTTCTCAGAGTTGGATGAGGTCGCTCTGTGTGGCTCCTTGAGACAACTGGCCGGTCGCCTATGTCGCTCTCGTGCCCCTTGCTCGCTCGTTGGCTCTGTCGATGTTGGCTCTTCGCTATATTGTGAAAGGTGGGTTGGTAACTGAGTTGCTTGTTCGATTTTCGTGTGAAAGGTGGGTTGGTAACTGAGTTGCTTGTTCGGGTGTGCCTGAAGAGTGGCCTTGGGTCATTTGTAGGGTCGTGGACTCTCGTCTTCTCTCCATCCCCACTCGGTAGCGCATGAGCGGTAATGTTGGCCATGCTTGTCCTGGGAGGCATATGTGAAAAGAGTTACCCTTCCGCTCTGTGTTCTCAGAGTTGGACGAGGTCGCTCTGTGTGGCTCCTTGAGACAACTAGCCGGTCGCCTATGTCGCTCTCATGCCCCTTGCTCGCTCGTTGGCTCCGTCGATGTTGGCTCTTCGCCATATTCTTCACCTCCTCCCTTTTTGGTGGGTTGGAGAGGTGGGCTTTTGTCTCGTTAGCTTCGTGAAATCGGCTCCTCGGTATATTGTTCACCTCCTCCCCCTTTCGGTGGGGGGAGGGGTTGGATTTTCGTGTGAAAGGTGGGTTGGTAACTGAGTTGCTTGTTCGGGTGTGCCTGAAGAGTGGCCTTGGGTCATTGTAGGGTCGTCGACTCTCATCTTCTCTCCATCCCCACTCGGTAGCGCATGAGCGGTAATGTTGGCCATGCTTGTCCTGGGAGGCATATGTGAAAAGAGTTACCCCTCCGCTCTGTGTTCTCAGAGTTGGATGAGGTCGCTCTGTGTGGCTCCTTGAGACAACTGGCCGGTCGCCTATGTCGCTCTCGTGCCCCTTGCTCGCTCGATGGCTCCGTCGATGTTGGCTCTTCGCTATATTGTTCACCTCCTCCCTTTTTGGTGGGTTGGAGAGGTGGGCTTTTGTCTCGTTGGCTTCGTGAAATCGGATCCTCGCTATATTGTTCACCTCCTCCCCTTTTGGTGGGGGGAGGGGTTGGATTTTCGTGTGAAAGGTGTGTTGGTAATTGAGTTGCTTGTCGGGTTTGCCTGAAGAATGGCCTTGGGTCATTTGTAGGGTGGTCGACATTCATATTCTCTCCATCCCCACTCGGTAGCACATGAGCGGTAATGTTGGCCATGCTCGTCCTTGGAGGCATATGTGAACAATTCCCCCTTCTCTCTGTGTTCTCGGAATTGGATGGGTTTTTGTGTGTGGCTCCTTGAGACGACTGTCCTCTTCATTGTTTGGCTCTTTACGGTGCCGGTTTCTTGTGGCGTGTCGCGTCGTGCCGGGTGAGGGCGTCCGTTCGGGTCGGGTCGTTTGGGCCGAAGGCGGCCGTGTCAGATTTGCTAAGTTGTGACCGCCCGGGTGCCTTGTGCACGTCCGGGCGGTTCGTTTGCCGTTTGCTCCCATGAGCGTCCGTTCGGGTCGGGCGTGTCGTGTCACACGGTGTGGCGGCACGATGGCATCTGCTCGGGTGGGCGTGTCGGGGAGGCGGTCCCGTCCGGGTCGGGTCGCTTGGCCCGAGGGCGCCCGTGTCAGATTTGCTAAGTTGTGACCGCCCGGGTGCCTTGTGCACGTCCGGGCGGCCGCGTTTGCCGTTTGCTCCCGTGTGCGTCCGTTCGGGTGGGCGCGTCGTGACGCCCCGGGTGAGGGCGTTCGTTCGGGTCGGGTCGTTTGGGCGTGCCGGGTGAGGGCGTCCGTTCGGGTCGGGTCGTTTGGCCCGAGGGCGCCGGTGCCATATTTGCTAATTTGCGATCGCCCGGGTGCCTTGTGCACGTTCGGGCGGCCCGTTTGCCGTTTGCTCCCATGTGCGTCCGAGGTGGGCGTGTCGTGTCGTGCCGGGTGAGGGCGTCCGTTCGGGTCGGGCCGTTCGGGCCGAAGGCGCCCGTGTCAGATTTGCTAAGTTGTGACCGCCCGGGTGCCTTGTGCACGTCCGGGCGGTTCGTTTGCCGTTTGCTCCCATGAGCGTCCGTTCGTGTCGGGCGTGTCGTGTCGCGCCGGGTGATGGCGTTCGTTCGGGTGGGCGTGCCGGGTGAGGGCGTCCGTTCGGGTCGGGTCGTTTGGCCCGAGGGCGCCCGTGTCAGATTTGCTAAGTTGTGACCGCCCGGGTTCCTTGTGCACGTCCGGGCGGCCCGGTTGCCGTTTGCTCCCATGTGCGTCCGTTCGGGTGGGCGCGTCGTGTCGCCCCGGGTGAGGGCGTTCATTCGGGTCGGGTCATTTGGGCGTGCCGGGTGAGGGCGTCCGTTCGGGTCGGGTCGTTTGGCCCGAGGGCGCCGGTGCCATATTTGCTAAGTTGCAACCGCCCCGGTGCCTTGTGCACGTCCGGGCGGCCCGTTTGCCGTTTGCTCCCATGTGCGTTCGATCGGGGGGGCGCTCCGTGTCGCCCCGGGTGAGGGCGCACGGACGGGGGCGTTCGGGTCGCCCCGTTTTGTCCGAGGGTGCGCTTATCAGATTTTGCTTTTCGTGTGAAAGGTGGGTTGGTAATTGAGTTGTTTTGCTCGGTTGTGCCTGAAGAATGGCCTTGGGTCATTTGTAGGGTCGTCGACTTTCTTCTCTCCATCACCACTCGGTAGCATATGAGGGGTAATGTTGGCCATGCTTGTCCTTGGAGGCATGTTTGAACAATCTCCCGTCCACTCTGTTTTCTAGCATTTGGATGGGGCTGTTGTGTGTGGCTCTTTGAGATGACTGGCTGCCTGTTGGCGTTGTTGAAATCGGCGCTCCGGTAACTCTCTCTCGTGCCCCTTGGTCGCACGTTTGCTCTGTTGAAATCAGCGTTTTGATATGTCGCTCGTTGGCTTTGTCGATGTCGGCTCTTCTCTATATTGTTCTTCTCCTCCCGTTTTGCTTGCTTGTGGGGGGAGGGGTTGGGTTTTCGTGTGAAAGGTGGGTTGGTAACTGAGTTGCTTGTTCGGGTGTGCCTGAAGAGTGGCCTTGGGTCATTTGTAGGGTCGTCGACTCTCGTCTTCTCTCCATCCCCACTCGGTAGCGCATGAGCGGTAATGCTGGCCATGCTTGTCCTGGGAGGCATATGTCAAAAGAGTTACCCTTGCGCTCTGTGTTCCTAGAGTTGGATGAGGTCGCTCTGTGTGGCTCCTTGAGACAACTGGCCGGTCGCCTATGTCGCTCTCGTGCCCCTTGCTCGCTCGTTGGCTCCGTCGATGTTGGCTCTTCGCTATATTGTTCACCTCCTCCCTTTTTGGTGGGTTGGAGAGGTGGGCTTTGTCTCGTTGGCTTCGTGAAATCGGCTCCTCGCTATATTGTTCACCTCCTCCCCTTTTGGTGGGGGGAGGGGTTGGATTTTCGTGTGAAAGGTGGGTTGGTAAATTGAGTTGCTTGTTCGGGTGTGCCCGAAGAGTGGCCTTGGGTCATTTGTAGGGTCGTCGACATTCATATTCTCTCCATCCCCACTCGGTAGCGCATGAGCGGTAATGTTGGCCATGCTTGTCCTGGGAGGCATATGTTAAAAGAGTTACCCTTTCGCTCTGTGTTCTCAGAGGTGGATGAGGTCGCTCTGTGTGGCTCCTTGAGACAACTGGTCGGTCGCATATGTTGCTCTCGTGCCCCTTGCTCGCTCGTTGGCTCCGTCGATGTCGGCTCTTCGCCATATTGTTCACCTCCTCCCTTTTTGGTGGGTGGAAGAGGTGGGCTTTTGTCTCGTTGGCTTCGTGAAATCGGCTCCTCGGTATATTGTTCACCTCCTCCCCTTTCGGTGGGGGGAGGGGTTGGATTTTCGTGTGAAAGGTGGGTTGGTAACTGAGTTGCTTGTTCGGGTGTGCCTGAAGAGTGGCCCTGGGTCATTTGTAGGGTCGTCGACTCTCGTCTTCTCTCCATCCCCACTCGGTAGCGCATGAGCGGTAATGTTGGCCATGCTTGTCCCGGGAGGCATATGTGAAAAGAGTTACCCTTCCGCTCTGTGTTCTCAGAGGTGGACGAGGTCGCTCTGTGTGGCTCCTTGAGACAACTGGCCGGTCGCCTATGTCGCTCTCGTGCCCCTTGCTCGCTCGTTGGCTCCGTCGATGTTGGCTCTTCGACATATTCTTCACCTCCTCCCTTTTTGGTGGGTTGGAGAGGTGGGCTTTTGTCTCGTTGGCTTCGTGAAATCGGCTCCTCGGTATATTGTTCACCTCCTCCCCCTTTCGGTGGGGGGAGGGGTTGGATTTTCGTGTGAAAGGTGGGTTGGTAACTGAGTTGCTTGTTCGGGTGTGCCTGAAGAGTGGCCTTGGGTCATTTGTAGGGCCGTCGACTCTCGTCTTCTCTCCATCCCCACTCGGTAGCGCATGAGCGGTAATGTTGGCCATGCTTGTCCTGGGAGGCATATGTGAAAAGAGCTACCCTTCCGCTCTGTGTTCTCAGAGGTGGACGAGGTCGCTCTGTGTGGCTCCTTGAGACAACTGGCCGGTCGCCTATGTCGCTCTCGTGCCCCTTGCTCGCTCGTTGGCTCCGTCGATGTTGGCTCTTCGCCATATTCTTCACCTCCTCCCTTTTTGGTGGGTTTGAGAGGTGGGCTTTTGTCTCGTTGGCTTCGTGAAATCGGCTCCTCGGTATATTGTTCACCTCCTCCCCTTTCGGTGGGGGGAGGGGTTGGATTTCCGTGTGAAAGGTGGGTTGGTAACTGAGTTGCTTGTTCGGGTGTGCCTGAAGAGTGGCCTTGGGTCATTTGTAGGGTCGTCGACTCTCGTCTTCTCTCCATCCCCACCCGGTAGCGCATGAGCGGTAATGTTGGCCATGCTTGTCCTGGGAGGCATATGT